>PVIU01031579.1:0-14615 GCA_004026605.1 Ondatra zibethicus
CCTATGCTGGAGAGGATGTGGAGTAAGGGGAACACTCATCCATTGCTGGTGGGAATGCAAACTTGTGCAACCACTTTGGAAATCAGTGTGGCGGTTTCTCAGGAAATTGAGAATCAACCTACCTCAGGATCCAGCAATACCACTCTTGGGAATATACCCAAGAGAAGTCCAATCATACTACAAAAGCATTTGTGCAACTATGTTCATAGCAGCATTATTAATAATAGCCAGAACCTGGAAACAACCGAGGTTCCCCTCATTGGAAGAATGGATCAAGAATGTGGAAATATACACATTAGAGTACTACTCAGTGGTAAAAAACAATGACATCTTGAATTTTGCATGCAAATGGATGGAAATAGAAAACGCTATCCTGAGTGAGGTAACCCAAACCCAAAAAGATGATTATGGTATGTACTCACTCATTAGTGGACCCTAGCCATAAAACAAAGGACACTAAGCTTATAGCTCACAAGCCCAGAGAAGCCAAATAGCATGGTGAACCCAAAGAAAATCATATATAGATCCTCTTGGAAATTGGAAGCAAACAAGATTGCCAGGCAAAAGGTGGGAATATGGAGGTGGGGATAGAGGTGGGTGCAGGGGGGTGGGCGAAGGGGAGAGAGGGAAGGAGAAGGGAAAAGGGAAGGAGTGGGGAGAGCTTGGGGGAGTGGGAGGGTGGAGATGGAAGAAAGCTGGATATTGGAGAAGGGAATAAGATATCTACATTATTGGAGTCATTTTAGGACTGGCAAGATACTTGGCTCTAGAGGAGATCCCAGGTGTCCACAGGGATGTCCCCAGCTAGGTCCTTGGGCAGCAGAGGAGAGGGTGCCAGAACTAGCATTGTCCCATAGTCACACTAATGAATATCTTGATCACCACCATAGAAATTTCGTCCGATGGATGGAGATAGAGACAGAGACCCACATTCACACCAGAGCAATGGATTGAGCTCCCAAGGTCCAGTCAAAGAGCAGAAGGTGGGAGAAGATGTGCAAGAAAGTTAAGACGGTGAGGGGCTGGACCACCCAATGAGACAGTGTGCCTGATCTAATGGGAGCTCACCAAATCTAGCTGGGCCAGGACTGAATGAGCATATGATCAAACTGGACTCTTTGAATGTGGCTGCCACTGAGGGCAGTCTGAGAAGCCATCAACAATGACAGTAGGACCTATCTCTTCTGCATGTATTATCTTCTTGGGAACCCAGTCTATTTGGATGCACACCTTCCTAGGCCGGGATGGAGGGGGGAGGGCCTTGGACTTCCCAGAGGGCAGGGCACCATGCACTGTTTTAAGGAAGCAGTGGGAGGGAGGAGGGGGGAGCGGGAGGGGACTAGGAGAAGGGGAGGAAATGTAAATTTTTTTTGAATGGAAAGTATGGAAAAAATGGTGTGGTCTTGTTGAGAAGGAATGTCACTGGGGGAAGTCTTTGAGGCTTTAAAAGATTTCCTCCATTCCCATTTCCTCTCTCTCTCATTCTCTCTCTCTCTCTCTCTCTCTCTCTCTCTCTCTCTCTTTCCCCACCACTTATTGGCAAAGAAAGATGTAAAAATCTTGGATAGTGTCACTAAAAAAACTGGTCTCTACAAGGTGCTATCTAGCATAGAGAGAATTGTGAATCTTTACCTTTCAGATGAGTGTACCCTCCCTATGTGCCACCAAACAGAGGCTGGAAATTGCAGCTGTTTCAGCAGATTGAGGGTTCAGAAGGACAGCTAGATGCCTAAAAGAGGAAACTCAGACACTTCAGAGAAATGTACAAACGTTCATTCCCAAATCCTTGGGTGATGGACACATTGCATCTCTTAGAGGAGATTTAGAGGACCTGAATGAGCTCTTATGAGAAAAAAATATGCCAAAAAGTAAACAGGAGTTTGAAAACTTCAATTTTATTGACGCATGTTCTTCCTATTTAGTGATGAATTTCTTTGAGATAATTCCTTTATGATGTATTATAACCATTGAACTCATTATCCCTCACACAAATCTTTTGTCTTCCCCTCAATTTAGGATCCCTCCCCCAGACAATCTTGTTTTTACATTCACCTCACACACATTTAAAATGTTTCTGGTACTATGTAAACCCTATACCCCAAAATGAGGAAAATGGTGATATTTGTGTTTCTGAATTATATCAGTTAAAATTCACTTTATGCCCTACTAATGATATTTCTGTTCTTTATAGCAGAATAAAACTCCAACTCGCATGTATACCACATTCTCACATGCTTCCCAGTATGAATGATGAGTCATGAAAATTGTTTCCCTGGAGTTCTTTGCTTATCTCACAAGGAACTTCCACTGACAATATCTTCTCTCTAGAATTTGTTTACTGATTTTGTAAGCAATGATGAGAATGAGAGTTAAGAGATTTGCAAGTTAAATGAGCTTCCTGATCTTTTTGAGTTTCCTTAGCTTCATAAGTGTTATGAGTCTTCATTCACTCTGTAGTAAGAAATATTTCTAGTTAAAGAAAGAGCTATGCAACATTCTACCTTTTCATCCATCTCTATCTTCCTTGATTCACTCTTGTGACATTTTCTGAACTTTGGAGAAAGTTGTGTAAATGTCTATTATTTTTTCATTATGAATGAAATTTGAGTCACTATATTATAGGAAAAATCACTGATTTTCAGGAACTTGGCCTGTTATGAGTCTCCACAGAGACTGCAGAAGAGTAATTTCCTTCTACATGCTAATAGCCGAAGTATTCTATGGGTAGAAACACTTGTGTTCAGAATAAAATTTGGTGGACACTCCACAACTCTATCATAACAATATTGGTCTACATAGCATCATCTGGTTCTATGAAAGCCATCAGTCAAGGAGGAAGTTTCTATCTCTGTCCTATCCTGGTTTTTATGTTATGTAGCCATAGGGTGCATGGTCTTTAGCAATAGGCACTATCATATAGTTTGGGCACAATCAACAGCATTTAAAAAAAAAAAAAACTTTGTGGTTTGCAAGGCCTTAGCACTTCATTGATCTCAGTGTCTTTCTAAAGAGTTAGTTTTCCTATAACAATGAGAATATCATTTAACATCATTGGCTCCCAGCACTATCTTTTTTGTTGGCTTTTACTTACACACAGGGGCTTTAAAAAGCAAAGAAACAAACATCATCAACAACAAAAACTCCCTAACTGTTGTTTTCATAGATGCTTTTCCAAATCATTAGGACTCTTGTGAGTTAGCCTTCCCCAATGAAATCTCTGTTACAGAGGGAAGACAAAGTCTTTAAAGGCTCAGTGCTGCCAATTTCAAGCAAGAGTCAATTGTTTTTGGAGAGCTAAAGAACACTAGCAGAGAACATGAGTCAGGATGAAATACTGCATGAAAAGATCTCATCATTTATATCAATTATTTCATTACAAAAAGCAATGTTGGTGCAAGTGAATATACAGGAGGGACTACCCATCTAGCCCTCTACAATCCACTCATATTCCATAAGCCATCTGTCCCCACATCCTGGGGTGCTGTTTTTGTAGGAATCCTGTGGATCTTGCTACACTTGATGGTTTGCAGTGTGTGCTGTTTTATGATGGTCATCGTGGTTCAGATTTAAGGAGGAACGGTGTCGTATGTAACCTGCTGTGCTTACTGCTGGAGCTTGCTCCCTGGCTCTGACTAGTTCTTAACCAACACCATAGCCCTGTTTAATCATCAGCCATATCTGGTTATTGAAAGATCCTAGATGAAAATATTCACTTGTGGTTTACTTATTTGCATGGGAGAAGCATACACCATCTATTCTTGCAGAGGATAATTACCCATGTCTCTGACAAGCTCAACAATTTTCCTATGATGTTTTATGATCTATGCCTTCAGTGAACTGTTTCTCAGGCTTTAAATCCTTCTAGAAGCTCACTGGTATGTAGAATGTGATATTTTGGTGAAAATCTCCCCTACCATTCCAGTTGTCACATTTGTCTTTGAGTGAATATAGCAGATCCTTTAGTCTATCATTTCCTCTGTTTATCATATCTCCATTTCATTAGCCATTTAACAACCCAATTTAAATTATTCAAATCTGTCAAGCCTCTTCTACCACACAAAATTCATATCCCACCATGGGAATCAGCAAAGCTATTGAAGTTCTGTACCAGATGAGTTAACTTTTTCATTGTGTTTTCTACGAACAAATTCTAACCCACCTGGTAACATGGGCACTGACATGTATATCTCCCACATACTAAATTGATTTGGTAATGTTTATCCTTCTTCTATTGTCTTCCAATCCTTGCTACTTATGAGAATCTTGGCTTGAGACACTTAAGTGTTCCCAGTGTCTCCTGTGAGTCATTCCATCCAGACTTATGTCCTTGTATTACCTCAGGTTATGCAGGATGGATAGTTACATTACTATTTCTCTAGTACTGTGAAACCTAAATTGGTCCCATCTGCTCTTGTATCCCACAGCATCACAATCCAGGTTCTGAGAAGCTCATTTTTTAAAAATGTTTTTAAATTTTAGCCATTCAGATTTAAGGTGATCATAATTATTGTCTTCATTTCCTGATAATGTAAACCATGATTAATGTAAATATTCTTTCACTGTTATTCTTTTTCTCCTTTTCATTTTATTTTTAGAGTGACTTGTAAGCTTTTTATTACAAGAGAGAGCTCCTTAGCAAAGATCTAATTTCTTCCCTCCTTCCAACTGTGGAATTTGCTCATTGACACCTTCTCATTCTCCCCCTTTTGTTTTTCTTTTGATGTCAAATTTGAGACTAGTGTGGAGGACAGCAACATCCTTATGACTTTTTATATAATGATTCATGACTCGTGAGAAAATTCACTGGAGGCAGACAGAAGAAACTCAGTTTCATGTCTTACCACTCACAGCAGAGGCACTTGACTGCTGAGATAGCTTTCTTATGAGAGTAGTATGAGCATCTTTCAGAGATTGCAACACATGGTCTACAAGGCAATTGAGGTGCATCTCCATAATCACATGAAGCAGACCCCATTCATCCACGAGGAATTCCACCTGATACCATGCAAAGAGAGATGTCCACACCAAGAACATCCTTCCCGAAGGATGTGCTACTCTCAGATATCTCAGTCTATGTTTCATGATTTGTAATTTACCACAGTGAGCATGCAACTGTCGCTACAGAAATGAAGTTCATCATCCCATATCACATGGGGAAAGGGATTGGTATTGAGATTGGCCTGGACAGATGTCTTACCCTTCGATTGATCACCTTCAGACTGATCTGCATTATTTTCCACAGAAGACATGCAAAGCAATGTTTCCTCCTCAACTTCTCCTGCATAGACAAAATTCAAAAGTTTATTCTCTTCAACAGAGCATTCATAACAGAATGAAGACTGCACATAATTGATTAGTGAATTAATGAATTTATTTGGAATTACTTTCAAGATCTTGGCTAAGCACTTATCTTTTTGATGCCAGATCTGCTGCTAGTAAGAATCCATGAGAATGTATAGCAGTGACAACTACTACTACCCTCATGGAGCCCCAGTTGGCAAAGTCATAGGAGTATTGACTAAATAACTGGTTGTTCTCTGTTTGTAACTTTCTCAGGTGCCACGACCATACCTCCCAGCTGTGGGGTTCTTTCCACAGCCCTTTGATGGTGTGTTTTACACTTATTGGACACATATACAGCTGTGTATGGTTAGGAAGATGATTTATGTTTAAGCTGGATAATTCTGATGAATGCAAATAATACTAGGATATTTTACATTACTCAGAGTGGCATAGGACTCTCAGTCATGAAAACAGCCTTTTATACAGACAGCTATTTTGGGGCTTCAGCACAAATTCAAAGCAGACTGGTTCCCCTTGGAGATGAATATCTGGTTACCCCTAGAGACAAATACTCAATGTCATTTTCTCAGGTGTTGTTTTGCTGATTCAAGATCAGAGCTTGTAGCAACTTTAGACCTGGCTCCCTGCAGCAATGAACTTTTCTGCATGAATTCCCTGACATCAAGTTATAGGTAATTAATTGATATTGTTAAGTCTTGATTTCCAGTGTCAATTTCTGTCTGTAAAAGAGCTATGTGCATGGCCAATTGTTACTCACTTGCCAGTCCATGTGACCTCTGTAGCCTAAGAGAAACCATGTGATGTATCTTGTGTTATGAGAATAGGTCTGGCCCCAAAATGTAGTGTATAATTGTCCAGATTTTAACTAAGAAAGCAGTGAGAGATGGTGTTGAGAGAAGGTGGCTTTGGAGAGAGAGAAGTGTGAGAGATAAAGAAGTAGAAGCATGAGAGAAGTTAGAGAAAGAGAGAGAATGAGTGGGTGGGCAAAGAGAGTGAATAAGGTAGAAGAAGGCTGTTTGTGCGTGAGTGAGTGTGTGTGAGGGAGCTATGTGGAAGAGCTGCTGCTATATGGAGGAGCTGTGCCTAGCAACTTTGGAAAGTGCTGTATCACTGTGTAAATGAAATGTATAGCTGTGGCTGTGTGGAGACTCTTTAACTGTGTGGAGGCAAGGAGGATGAATCAGTATAGAAGAGATGTAGAAGAGAAATGTATGTGTAGCCAATTGAAAATAGATGTAACAGTGTGCAGAGATGTATGGCCATTACAAAATTGTATGTGTTTAAAGATATGTAACTCTGTAGAGAGACTGTCAAGAAAAAGAGTTATTTAAGATGAAGTAAAAGAGGTTACCATCAGGAGAGTGTGTGATTGTTCCTTTATTTTAGGTTACTGGCAGAAAGCATGTGTGTCGTTTCAGATAGACGACACAATCTCATATCAACCCTCATATCAAATAATGATGGGTAAACCTACAGAGACAGCTGAACCAAGCTTTTAGAAACTCACAAACTCTAGACTCATCTTGTGGAGTCTCCATGGGACCAAATTAGGCCCTCCATATGTGGGAGAGTGGTGAAGATTGGACGACATGTTTGGTATTGAGCAGTAGGTCCAGGATCTATTTCTGGCACATGAGCTCACCTGTTAGAACCCATTTCCTATGGTGGGATGCCATGCTCAGCCTTATTGCAGGGGGAGGGAGCTTGGTCCTGCCCCAACTTAATGTGCCAGTCATTGTTGTCTTCCCATGGGAGCCCTTACTTGTTGGGAGCAGTGGATGGGGTTTAGGCTGGGGATAGTTGAGGGAGTGGGTGCAGAGGTATGGAGAAAACTGAGAATGGAATGTAAAATGAAATTAAAAAATAAATAAAACAATAATTTTCCCTAAGTTCTCACTAGTCAGAAGTCTTTTCTTTGTCACCGTGGAGCAGATCTGGGAGTGATCCTCCCACAGTCTACGTCAACTTGAGTCCAGATAATTCAAATATTTAGTACTGAACATTTTGCAGTAACATGGGTGATGACATATACTAGTCACATCTTTACAGATCCATGATCAACTTGGACGTCAACCAACTTGATTAAACTAAAAGCAACAGCTTTTGTAAACAGTATTACGAGAAACTCCACTGGCTGAGAATGTAGGACCAAAAAGTGGTTAAGGTTCTGTGTAACATGTGACTAAAGAGTTTAGGACTTCCTGGGAAGGCTGTTTTGTGAAGCAATAAATGGATAGCTTTAGTTACTTCCCCTATTTCCACTTTTGTTCCACACCACTTAAATCTACTTACCACATATGAGATGTTGCTGAGCACAGTAAGTCACATGGAAGGCTATTGGCAAAGAGCCTATTATTCTCAGAAGTTACATCCAAACACTTGATTCCATGTCTAAGCCCTGATTTCATATAAAGAGAGATGTCCACACCAAGAACAGCCTTCCCAAAGGATGCTCTACTCTCAGATATCTCATTTCCTGTGTAATGACTTATAATTCACCACAGTGAGCTTGCACCTATTGCTAGTGCAATGAGTTCACATCATATGGGAAAAGGTATCGACACTGACATTGGGCTGGACAAGCTGATGTACCCTCAGGCTGAATACCCTCAGGTTGATCAACCTTAAGTTTGGTTCCTGACTTGCAAGTCTCCTCCCCACCTTTTCCTCTGTAGACAAAAATCAAAAGTGTATCTTTTTCAACAGGGCACTCATGACAGAATTAAGAATCCACATAAGGGATCATGGAACCAATTTGTTTACTTGAGATTACTTGCAAGATCATGGGCAAGCAGTTATTTAATCGAGTCTGGATAACTCAAATATCGATAACTCTAGCACTACATGTTTTCCTCCAGCAGAGTTGATGACATACACTAGTTACATCTTTAGAGATCCATAGTCAACTGGGATGTCAATCAACATAAGTAAATGGTGTTTCAACTTGCTTATCGTAAAGGTAGCACTAGCTTTTGTAAACAGTATTTTGAGAAACTCTATTAGCAAAAGCCAATAATGTTGGACCAAAATGTGGATAAAGTTCTATATATCATGTGACCAAAAGTTTTAGAACTACTTGGGCAGACAGGCTTTGGAAGCAATGAATAAATATCTTTAGCTCCTTCCTCTACTTCAACTTTTGTTCAATGCTACTCAAACCTACTTACCACATATGAAATGTTGCTGAACACAGGAAGTCACGAGGAAGACGATCATCACAAATGTTATTATACCCAGAATTCCCATCCAAACACATTTCCATGAAAACAGTTCACCTGAAACATGAGTTCAAGAGAAAACTTAGCAATGGTGATTTATCTGCAGTTTGTTACAATTTAAGATTCTTCTACCCTGGAATATTATGGAAGTTTGGAGATGCAGTTATGACAGTTTGGGTAAAGAGCAGATCATGAGTAAAAATAAGCCCTGTGTGAATTTGAGGAAAAAGTATGTGGAGGGCAGTTCTCTTGTTTCTTCCCATCAATCCCGTCTTGTAAGCTTCCTGTATAAAAAGCAAAAGGGAGAGCTAAATCAACCCCAGTGCTCAGATGTTGGCTTCCATAATGTTGGTACAAATCAATGCTGGAGTACTCATGTCTTGTTTACCTTGATATGTACCGTGCTCTATTCAGTGTACTCACTGAATTTGGGACTATTGTTTATGAATATATGTCATGGTCTAAGTCAGTGCAAATGTACCTTTTCTTATTCATATATAACATTGCATCTCTCTTCCCAGATAAAATTTTACATCATCTAAAACATGTCATTATGTCTAGCATGAAGCTGTTTAGAGATTATCAAGCATTCTCCTTAAGCATTTTGAATGTTTTAGTTGTAGAATATTGTGTGATAATGCTCTTGTACACTGTAAAGATGTGTCACTTGTATTGGCTTACTAAAATCCTTATTGGCCAGTAGCCAGGCAGGAAGTATGACCAGGCTAAAAGAATTTGGGAAAAAGAAAAGGCAGAGATGCAGTCACAAGTCAGATATAGAGGAAGCAAGTTGAGAATGCCTTTCTGAGAAAAGATGTCAAGCCAAAAGGCTCAAAAAAGGTAAGTATTATTTAAATGTAAGAGCTAGTTAATAATAAGCCTGAGCTAATGGGCCAATAGTTCATAATTAATATAAGCCTCTATGTGTTTATTTGTGACTGAAAGGCTGTGGGACTATGTGGGACAGAAACTTCCATTTACAGTGGAATAAACGTGTATTGAGTTGTTTCTTTTGTGAATGTAATTCCCAGGGTTAGTTCCTATCCAAGATAAACTATCATGCCTTTTACCCCAGTAAGGTCCAAATTGAACTTAGCTGGCTTGCCAGTCAGTCAGTAACAAATTCCTGCATGATTAAATTTGATTATGATCTTTCCTTTATCATCAAACTTGATTTTTTTTAATGTTCTGTGAATGGAACAATGGTTAAACATTTTCCATTTCCTAACAGTATAACACAGAATCCAAAGTTTGTGTTTATTTCATCTACTTTAAAATATACTGTTTAGAGTTCATAAATACTTGAAGAATATATAAGATCATAAAAAATAAATTTTGTTACTCAATGAAGGTGTAATATATTAATAAATATTTCAATTTTACCTTACATCAGTTATTTACACATTTATGTGTGCTATATAATTTATATATGTTATATGAAATCCTACAGCCAATAGCCTTTAATTTACCTCTTATACTATTTATGCCAATGTAAAGCACACATCTGGCCTCTTTTCTGGCTGCAGGATTTGGTTGCAGTTCCCCATTCCAGCAGAGGATAATGATTTGTGAGTCTACCCCTAGATAAATAACCCTCTGTTATTCTCAATTCTGAGCTAGTGTGGGATTTCTTTTAAGTGTCTATCTTCATATATACATACACATAAACATATATGTGCGTACACATATGATCTATGAAATTGGTGGCTTTAGTTCTTTTAAAGACCTCTTCTAAAAAGAATGTCTAATTTCATGGATAGATACCAACACTGATACATTCTTACAATACATCTCTTTGATTTTATTTTGTTCCTTTAAAGCATCACATTTTGTTTTTGTTTTATTTTAATTGCAAGGTGGAACCCAATATCTGAAGCAGTTGGGTGGGTTGGTTTTCTGGAAAGGATGCAGATATAGAGAAATAACATTATAATGCAGCTGCACAATACATAACATGGTACTAAAAAAATAAGAAAAGAATCAAAGTCCAATTTGTGAGGAAACATGACCCGTGGTGGATAGAGGCAGGCAGGTCATATGCTTCAGTTTGGCCATCATGGTAATACTTATGAGGAAGTGAGATTTGAATATGGACTTGAAGGAGATAATGAATATTATTTGAGTTGCATTATGCTGGAAGAAGAAACAACTAGAGGAAATATCTAAAGTCAGAGCTCATCAACATAGATGTAAATAGATGAGGTGGAGAAGAACATTAGGAAGTGATGTCATCAAGGTAACGGGGATTGATAACTGAAAAAAATTGGGCAACGTTTAACTAAAAAAGGAAGCAGTTTTAGGGTACTTAACACAGACAGTATTTTAAGTAATTCATCCTATCCCTAAAGTCAGGAAATACCATCATAAACTAAATAAGAAACAGAAGAGCTTCAGGGTACTATTTCTATATCATAATCTGTAATTCAGGCATAGATGGCAGTGAAAAGGTGGTGTGAAATGATGAAGAAGAAGGATCCTCTTATTAACCTGATTATTTTGTCTCTGACTCATTCTTTTCTGATTTTCTGATTACTCAGTTTATCTTAAGACCCAGGATTGCAGACAACAATGTGGACCCTAAGAGAGACATACATAGATGCAATCTACATGGGAAGTAGAAAAAGACAAGATCTCCTGAGTAAATTGGGAGCATGGGGACCATGGGAGAGGGTTGAATGGGAGGGGAGAGGAATAGAGGGAAGCAGAAAAAATGTATACCTCAATAAAATCAATAAAAAGACCCAGGATTGCAGGTCTATAAGAATGGACAGTGGCCCCTCCAACTTTCAGATATGAACATTCTTGGTGTGAAGAATATTCGAGGGGGTGTTCAAAACCTCTCAACTCTAGCTTTTTTTCATTCCTATTTGTATAATCTCAGGCTTATATTGTCACAGAGAGAACATCCTAAGTCATGTGTGTGACCAAAGTGAAAATAAATTGTCCTTTATTCTTTATCATCAGGTTTTATAACTTTTTTTTTTTTTAGGATATGTGGCAAAATTGGGATCACTGGGATCTCAGCAGTCTGGGACCCTGAGTCAAATGTCTGTCTTGGGACTCCAGTAACAATGAGACTCTGGTATATTTTAAAAGGAGACCTAACATTATTTCTCTGTATATATGTATGTGATAGAAAATGAAAGTCACACGTGACTTTATTGATTTGGTTCTAGGAAACTGAAAATATGGAATGCTACTGAAAAGCAGTAAATTAAGCAAGAGTGGGAGTGGGCATGAGTTTAATTCTTAATATACCATTTTATGGTATATTAATCTTTTGGGTTGGTTTATGAATTTTCAGATGAGAGCAGAGGAGAGGGGAGGTACAATTTAGGGAGAGTGAGAGTTCTGATGGTACTTAAAGTCATGAGATAAAAGGAAGTCAGAAGAGAGTCAGGCCTGAAAAACTAAACCTTGCAATCTTCAATGTCAATATGGCAGTTAGCTTTGTTGACTTGACACATATTAGAGTTGTGTGAGAAAAAGAAACCCCAATTGAGGATCTGCCCTATCTGATCAGGCTATGACCATGTGTGTGGGGCAATTTCTTGATTGATGATTGAACTGATAGGACCCAGGCCTCTGGGGGTAGGTAGTGCTATCCTTGGTGTTCCTGGGTTGTATAAGAAAGAACTGAAAATGCCATGGAGAACAAGTCCATGAACAGTGTCCTCTATGGTCTGTACATCAGTTCCTGCCTCCAACTTCCTACTTTGGGCTCCTGTTCTTGCTTCCCTTGATGGAGCACTAATATGTAGAAAAGTAATCCAAATAGACTCTTCCCTTACTGAAACTAGTTCATGATCATGATATTTCATCACAGTGTCAGAAAAGCAAACTGCAATAGCCTAGAATATAAATTAAGAAAATAAGCACATCAAAGAGAGTAAGAGAGACAATAAACTAGATGATGAGTAAGCCCAAGAGAATGCAAAGCATTGGGTTCCATATCAAGGAAGAAGGGATACATTAGTATACGCAACAATGACTTTTACTGAAGAACAAATACAGATTTTACCTGATAGGACAATATTTATGCTTTCTTCTTGTTGAGTTAGACGGTTTTGAAGGTAGCAAGTGACATTCCAGTAGGAGCTGGTGTTAATAAGAAGGGCCATTGTCATGTAGAACAATTTGTTTTCATTCCGTGAATGGGATTTTGATGTCTCTGGAATGACTTCTCCTTTGCTGTCTCTCCATTCCATATGTGGAAGAGGGAACCAACCTCCTGAATGACACTCCAACATCACTCCTTTGATATTCGGGGGATGCAAAAGAATCTGCATGTCTGAGCTTGTGACTGGTTGAACAACAAAAGAGGAAAACAATATTGTTAGGTATAATTGGGAGAGGAAAGGACAGAAAAATAAAAGCTCTTGTGGTATTGATTCCAGTTTCAAAAATTTCATTTATATTCATACTCTACAGGATGGTGGTACCATAAGAATCTCATGAAAATGGCAAGAGTCAGATAGAAATGCTGTAAAATACTGTCATCAACCTGTCCAAACTAAGTCAGCTCAGGAAAGGCCTGTTTCATTTGTTTATTACTTTATTTAAAACATATTTTTTTTAGGTTATTTACTAAGTCTAAGAAATAACCTACATGCTTGAATTATGATGACCAGAAATTCAGATTTTGACCATTATAAAATTTATAGTTTAATTTTTTCATTTATATTAGTCACTGGTTATTTTGAGTCACCATAATAGATTATAATAATGAATTTCATTATAAATACAATTTTGGAAATCTAGCTAATTCTCTATGTATTTTCATAGTAGATAACATCATAATTTGTGAACATTTGCCAGCAAAGCTATTCTGAGAAAATACTGCATGACACAGTGTAGCTCCCACTGCCACTAAAAGAAATGAAGAGGTGATGAAGAAGTGCGAAAGATGGAGGAGCAATGTATTTGTTTTTTTATTTGTATTTTCCTGTTTAGCTTTCCTGTTTTGATTTTCTTTAATTAATATTTTAATTCCTTATTTATTATTTTTTAAATTTTCCTTTGTGGGGGATGCTTTAAGGGTGAAGGGCCAATATAGAGGGACTGGGAGGTGAATCAAATTGGGGTAGATAATGTGAAATTCCCTAAGAATCAATAAAAATTATATTTAAACTGTGTTTAATATTAAACAGATAATATATTACTAGTATGAAAAGTTCATATTAATTCAGAGAAAATAAACCTGCCTGAAAAATTTCAGCATATTTTCTGAGACATAAACCTTGTGTAATGTTTAGACCAAAAGGGAATAAGTGGAGATTTAAAGCAGCATACCAAAATTTTTCTGTCTAGTAAAATGTCCCTGGAATAACAAGAACATTACAGATCTGTGCTAACACAGTTGTTGTTTATCCCATAAAACTACTAAAAGTGGCAACCAGTAACTTTTTGTCCCAGTAGACCACTCAACATGGAAATGAGCCACATGGTGTGACTCTGCTCTAGAAAGCAGAGGTGTCTCATGACATTCAATGAAGATTGATCATCTGGGTCTAGTGTCCTACACGTATGAGCATACACTTATGGATTTGTTCAGTTTACATTAAACCCTTGGCCATTCCTTTGTTTTACTTTTTATCCAGAATAATTCAAAGTAAAGAAAGTACCATAAATGCTGTATAGTTACACACACACACACACAAACACACACACACACATCATATATAGTATTGCATCTGAGGATAGGGATTAGCGTAGTTAAAATCTTTTGAAAGAGACTTAGAAAAATCAATCGAGTGCTAAGTAGTTAGTGAATTAATATGGAGAGAACTTGAAATAAGCATATTAGTAAAAAGAATATTCTTCTCTTCAACTAAACATTTTCATACAATATTTTTGATCATGCTTTTCCCTGCAATTCCTATCATACTCACCCAACTTTATAGTAAGAAGCATGTTTTAAAAAGTCAGTCCATTTGGGAAATTACTAAAGTGTTGTTAGAGATATTTGAAAGGATAATAAGACAACCTAAAAAGAATCTGATTATATGTTAGAAATCTAACAATGTATCTAGGCATAATAAGAAAGTACTTACTGATATAATCAATCTCTGTACTCTAATAATTTTCATTTTT
>PVIU01031580.1:0-14620 GCA_004026605.1 Ondatra zibethicus
GGGAAAATACGGTTTCACACAAATCTAAATATAACTTCCTGCTGGGCAGGTAGAGACTTGCTTGCCAAGTCTTGATGGTTGTCAGGATCCAAAAAACCATGAAGAAAGCCAATGTTTTGACAATTAAAATTGCTTTTAAGATGAGAAAATTTGACTTATTTAAGGGAAGACAGAGGCTGAAAAACTCAGCTAATTATCTCTCAACCCCTAAACTTTCCAAACTTCAAATATAACAAACTCATCATTTACCTTAATATAAATAGAAACTAAACCAAGATAATAAAATTACCTCCTGGGCCCCTAGCATGCTTTCTCATGGAAAGACAACTTGGAGAGTTTATATTTGTCAAGACAACTTAAAAGAAGGTAAACAGGAATAGTTAAAGGAAATCCATCGGCTGTTCAAATTGTATCCAACAAGCACTGCTATACAAAACATCTACTGTTTTCTGTTATGTGTATTTCAGACAGAAACATCTCTGGGGGCAGAAAAAGCTCTTTCTTCTCACTCTATTCCCTGAATCTGGTATCGAGTCTTGTAAATGAATAAAACGCTATTCAATTCCACATCTATTGGAGGCCAAAGAACACCATGTCTATTCTGAAAATAGCAACGTGATTGATGGGTGTGAGATGCCCATACTGAGGAAGCAAACTCTAGTAAGACACAGCACAGGGGCTGAGGACAAAGCATGCTGCAGTTCTCCGTCAGTGATATTTGCTCCTCTAGAGTGAAGACAGCCAGACTTATTTAGAGGTTGGGAAAGCAGAATTTTGGCATAATTTTGACTTTCCACAGCTCATTTTGGCTGCATTGTTAAAGCAGAATTTTTTTTTGTAAATCCTAAGGACTTTATTTGTCTTCATAGTCTTCTCCACCTATGTATCACTGAGACTGGAAAGTGCACTGTCTCACCACTTCTTAGAAATTGTGGGTCCACTCTGGTTTGTATCCCATTAGGGACTAATTAACTCATGATCTCAAGTTCAAGGGTCACATGATTATACAAGATCGTGAACATCCTAGAAAATAATATCAAAATTATTAATACAAGTCAGCCTTATAGGTATCATGTGAAATGGAACACAACATCTCTTGGCTTATATAACCATTTTATAATTTAGACTCAATGGAAGTAATGAGGCTGGATTACACACTAGGTACATACGTGTGTGCGCACACACACATACACACACCAATAAAAACTAAAATGTGAATTTGAAAAGAAGTTCCCTGTTAAATTAAGAAGAACTCAGCAGAGTATGAAAGTTATAAGCACACAACAGCCAGACTGGTTTTATTGCATTGAAGGCACTTTGAATGGACTTTATTATCAGTTATTTACTGACTACAGCTGATGTTTCAAAATCCATGATCACCTTTCATCTGAGGCCGTGTCATCATCTGACCCATCCACCTAGAATGTTCTGACATTACATATTTGTCCAGTTACCTTTTCAAATTCCCTACCACAAAGAGAAAACTTCAAGTATTAATTAATTTACTTTTAAATTGGCAGCTGACTGTGTATTTTAGACAAGAGACTTCTAAAATACTCTTGACAAATGCTTTTAGGTTTCTTTGCTGAAAAATGATACAAGGCAGGACTTTAGTTCCTTAGGCATTAAAGACCTAACCTCCTCTTATAAGGAACCTCTGACTCAGCATCCTTTGCATGGAAAACAGCACATTAATTCAGGGAGAGCCCAGAAAGCAAATCTTTAGCCGGAGATTTTGAAGTATGTTAGGGGTATGAATATACTTATTCTTATTCGCAACACATCTATTGATGCCGACCATAATCTCTTTTCTCAAGCATTCCAAATTACCCACACACAGAGATATATTTTCTCAACAGAGTCTAGCTTGGTTGTGGTAGCCATACAGGGTTGTAACTTAGTAACTCTCTCCGGAAGAGTGTGCTTAGGTTGCCTGCAGAAACAGCGATTTCTCTGTTCAAATCAAGAGAGCATAATGAAGCATTGTCTGCTATACTAATTGGTAGGGAAAATATTTTGCCACCATCAAGTGGCTGGACCCAAAATCAGAAAAAAAAATGGAAATGGAAGTGGAGAAGAAAGTGGATGGACGAAGTAGCTGAAGTGTCCTGGGGGGAAATGTTTGCTATAAAGGGAAATATTTATCTGGAGTCTTGACAATATGGTCTTTTGGTGGGTCCTACCATGTAGGAAAGAGAAGGTCTAAGGAAGATGGGAGTTGAAGGCTAGACAAGTCTCATAGATGTGTCAACCTTGACTCAGCCAGGCGTGTACTGAAGACAGCTTTGGAAAGTAAGCTTTGTATAATCCTCTGGTGAGATGGTGAAACCAGCAAGCAAATGCGAGGCTTTAAATGTTACTTCCAACCACACTGGATCTAGAGTAAAACCGAGTTCACACCAAATTCTTTGCACCAAAACAGACCTCACTTCTTTTTTCATTCTTCTGATATCCTCACATAAAAATTCTTGCCAGGCAGTGGTGGCACACACTTTTAATTCCGGCACCTTGGAGGCAGAGGCAGGCAATATCTATGAGTTTGACATCAGCCTGGTCTATAGAGCAAGTTCCAGAACAGTCAAAGCTATACAGAGAAACCGTGTCTCGAAAAATTATTCTGGAGAGTTTATTTGAGACAATATTTGCTGATACAAGGAGAAAACAACCTTGATCATTTTTTTACAGGATTGTATAACCTGTGAACTTGTCAGAAATGCCGATTACCACACTCTATCATAGACTGCATTACAGAGAATGGATCTCAGTAATCCATGTCTTAGGTTGCAGCCTAATTGATCATGGCTTAAATCTGATAACCCTGGGGACTGAATACCACAGATAAACGTTTTACTCATAAAATCAGCCAACAAGGAAAATACTTGGTCAGGCTTGAGTTTCGAAAGTATTGTTTTCCCCTGGTAAAGAATGGAGTGGCGGTGGCGATACTGACACAACATGGTGGGTTTTGGGTAGTCAAAAGTAGCACAGAACATCTGCATAACCGTGGAGAAGAAAGAAGCGTAGAAGAGTAGAAAGAGTTAAGAGAAAAAGTGGGCGAGAGTCGGAGGCATTTCAGCAGTAAAGTACTCGCTGTGCAGAGTGAGCACCTAAGTTGGTATCACCAAGACCCATGTAATTCTAGGTGTAGCAGGCCACGTGTTTATGACCCCATCACTCCTACAGGGAGACAGACAGCAGAGATGGGATAGCCTCTAAAAATTTCCAGGCTAGCCCAGTGTATATGGAAGGGGGAAAACATCCTGTCTCGAACAATACGAAAGGCAAGGTCTGACACCAGGGGTTGGCCTCTGACCTCCACACGTACGCTACGAAACACATGCCAACACTGACATAATACAAGTGAATGTGTACATGCACACACATACCTATACATGCAGACAAGGATTTTAAGACTGTTACAGTACAAGCTATCAATTGTCGTTGGTGAATGATAATAGATAACACGGTCGACAAGGAATATAGAAGTGTTCAAGTTGAGTTCTCCCACCCTTATTCACAATGTGAGAGATGTAAATAGTGTATTCTCTGGTACAAGGAATCAGGTTTTGGTTGGACTCAGGCTCTTATTGTCACTTAGTCACCCACTCAGCATTGTGTATTTTGTACTGTGTGTGAGGCACATTGCAGGTGGGAGAGATACAGACATGGATCTGGAGCTGTCCAACTCCCCAGAGACCCTTTCAGGTGTCATGGAAAGATTTTTACAAGAAGCAGACAGATACATTATGCAGAGAGGACCAGCCAATTGGAGACAATGCCTTCTAAAACTGGTTTCTTGTTCTGATTTTGTTCCTTGATAGCTACGTAAGCTTTCTCTTTGATTTTCAGAAGTGAGATCAGTCTGATAGTGTGCTAATAAGCACCAGGCCTTCAGAGACCTCTCCCCTTTCCTTAAGGCCACCAAGGGGCTTCAGGTCCGTGAGTATTACATGAAACCAAATCTCAGGAGATTTACTTTATGCTCTCACCATCTTACCGTGGGAATATCTCTTCTACCCATTAAGAAAATGAAGAGGAATTAACAGGAAATGAATTTTGCTCAGTCACATAGATTATTTCTAGTCAAATGCAAATTCTCATTTGTATATCTGGTATTACATTTTTGGTAAAACAAACAAATAAGGATGATTTATCATAGAGCAAAAATGCCTTATTGATTTACAAATCATAGAGGAATCCTCAGTAAAATTCTCCAGACACTTTAGATGTTGTTTATTTGTCAAAAATACAATGATATTTCTTAGCATGAAAAGATGACCATGATGAACAATAGCAAAGAGAAAGTCAGATTGTAGAGCACACTTTGTGAACACTGTTTTCCTAAGCTTGTATGTTTAGTGTTAAAATATTCAAATGGTGCATTGTTAATGAGTTTATTCTTCTTATACCTGTCTTATTGATGTTTTTATAGTAAGTATATGATATTCCTATAATCAAAAATAAATAAGACCATTGACTCATCAAAAAAATCCATTTATGTGCACGTGCATGTGTCTGTGTCTCTGTGAATATATGCTGCATGTGTATGAGTACTTTCAAAATCTAGAGGATGAGTTGCAACCTCTGGAGCTGGAGTTACAGGTGATTGACAGCTGTCTCACGTGTGTGCTGGGAACTGAACTCACAACATCTGGAAGAGCACTGTTTTTAAATGTCAAGCAGTCTTTCCAGATCCTGCCTTGATTAACAATAAAAGACATTAATAAAATTCAACCCTGTTTTAAAATATATATGATCAAATTATCTCTCACAACTTGTCCGTTAGGTATATAACGATACCAACATTTTTGAGAAAAAAAAACTACATCAATGGAAAACTAAAGATATGTAAAGCAGTCTATTCCAAGTTATCTGTGTCTCCCTTTGGGAGAACTATTTCACAGCTCTGTGAATTATAGATAAGAAATGGTAAAGTGATTTTTTTTCTATAGACACAGAAACTACCCCAGTTCCATTCAGTGAAGAATTTCCTTTCTCACTGTAGAAGAGACTAATTTTTCCATCACTGGCAGATCTATGTATGTGTGTGTTTGTTTGGAGATCATCTCTGAGATGCCTGTAAACTGTTAGCAGCCCTATTATTAGTATACTGAAGTCTCTAGCACACAGTTACTTTCATGCATGTATGAAAATTCATTTCTTATCATTTTCAAAGATTGTCCTTTAACAATTATAACTTTAGCTAATATTAGCTATAAACTTCATATATACTAACCCTCTATTAACTTTTTATTAGATTTACATGTCTTATGACATCTACACTTCCCAGAAAACTGTCCATCATTAAATTTAATCTAACTTTATTCAAAGAGAAACAGGTGGTATATAGTAGAGAAAGATTCAGATTCAGACTAAGATCAGATGTGTGCTTTGCTGTGTAATAACATGACAATTATCCAGGTGAGAAAACTAAGCCTTAGCTGTAGACTGAGACTGTTAGTTTGTTAACAGTTGTACAGACCCAAAATAATCACACAGAAACTATATTATTTGCAATACTGTTTAGCCAATAGCTTAAGTGCATTTCTAGCTAGATCGTATGTCCTAAATAACCCATCTCCATTAATCTGTGTATCACCAAGAGGTTATAGCCTACCTGCAAAGTTCAGGCAGGCTCTGGCAGTGCGCTTGTCTCCTGCAGCAGGTACATTGCTTTTCTTTGACTCTGCCTACTCTTTCTTACTCTATCTGTTTGGAATTCCCACCTTGCCCTATTCTGCTAAGCCACTGCTCAAAAAAGCTTTATTCATTAACCATGAAAGCAACACATAGATAGAAGGACTTCACACACCATTTTCCCTTTTCTGTTTAAATAAAAAGGAAGGTTTTAACTAGAACATAGTAAAATTGCATATAACAAAACAGGTGTCAAGCAAAAATTACAGTGACAATATTTATGGTCACCCATGTTGGCATGCCAATCTGTTGGTGGAGGCTGTTTGTTCAGTCCTGACTGCCCAGACCCAAAATAGTCATTCAGAAACTATTATTTGCAATACTGTTTGGCCAATAGCTTAAGCACGTTTCTAGCTAGCTCTTATGTACTAAACTAACCCATCTCCATTAATCTGTGCATCACCACAGGGTCGTGGCCTATTGGCAAAGTTCTGGCAGGCTCCAGTGGGGATGTCTGTCTCCTGCTTAGCAAGGTTAAAACACTGTTATTTTTATTTTAACTAACTCATAAGTATTTTGGACACCTATCATGAACCAGGCATACAGTTAGTACTTGGAACAGAAGAGTAGGAGAAGAAAGGTTCTTAGCTTTAGAATCTCATAGTATTTGAGTGTATGTCCTGTGTTTATGCAATTTGGAGATATCTTCTTGTACCCTTCACTGCCCAGTGACTCAAGTAAACACAGAATCAGAGACAACATCTTACTCAGCCTCCCTTTGCTAACACCACTCTGTGTCTCCGGAATGCACATTGACTTCCCTACAGGATGGATCCTGTTCTACACCACAAAATTCTCCAGTGTTTGGGGCCTTCTTGGGTTCAACCTCTAGCCTGGACCTTATGAATTAGGACGCCCTGCCTCCTGGGTTGTTTAAACTGTTGAGTAGTACCTTGTGCTGAGACTTCTTTTGCATTCTTTTGTTGTCATTGTGGAATTGCAGCCCACTGTGTGGTGTCTAGGAGTAGATGGCAGCACTGCTTGTGCTCTCAAGTAATCTTCTCCACATAGTTTATGCAGCTTCTGTAACAACTTTAGCTTTTCTAAATGTCCAAAGCCTTCTACCTTCCCCAATCTTTGCACTTACTGATTCATCTCTCCAACCACACTCCAGCTCATCTCTCGCTTTGTAATGCCAATGCTTCCTATTGATCCCTGTCAAGGTAGTTGCTCTTCCAGAAGCATTCCCCAGTCCTGAGTCCTGATTCTTCTCTTCATTCTATTACCTTAAGCTTCTCCAATCTTATCGCTTTTAACCAAAGGGCAATCGTCTATTCCACTGTCTGAGCATGTGTATATTATTTTATAAATCCTCAAAAGTGCTGATTTCACTGGGGTATCATCACATCCTAACCTAGTTTAAACACATTCAAATAAGTGCTTATTTGCATGTTTACAAATAAGTGTCAAATGAAGGAAAGACCAATTTCTCTGTACTAAGAAAAAGTTATTGTCAGGATACAGTATATTGGAACAGAAAGAACAACATTAGAGGTTATTTCTAGATCAGTCATTTATTACCTGTATAACTTTGGACAGATATTATCAATGAGTTATACTTTAATTTACCTATAAGTAAAATGAAAACTAAAATTCCACCTTGAGTTATCATTGTCAAGACTAAATGGGATAATGTATTGAAGGTCTGAAGCTAAGTAAGCTCCCAATAAATACGCATTTCCTTCCTTTCTATTTCTGACGAGCACTAAATTATTAGGACAGCATTTGGGCACATAACAGGATATCCTACACGAGGAAGAAGGGCTTCTCTGGGTAATATAGATGGTATTGCTAACAATAGCGAGGAGAATAAGGGGAAGTAGACACAAATGAACCTTTTCAAGGCTTCACCCTCCAGGGTTCAATGTGAGGTTCACAAGAGGACTTTGAACATAGAATGACCTCATAAACCACCCAACACAGTTACCAGCTGTGGGACTTACTCAGCACACATTCCTAAAGGCAAGGTGGCTTGATGAGAGACAAGAAACTGAAGGGAGGGTTGCCTTAAAGGTCACCAGGAGTATGTGGTACAGAAAGTATACACCAAGGATATTATCAGGCCAGGCGTCTTCCTGCTCTGCCCCTCCTCTGGAGACTGGCAAGAGTAGTCTGACCCTATCTTATATTTTCAGAAGGAAGTCAGATCTTTAAACCCTCTTGCTTTTAAAGAAGAACCTCTTTTGACCCTAAATAGTGATGTGGCATATTGGAAGTCGGTCAATCAGATGAAACACTATATTGATGAAGCACAAGCTCTACCTTCATTTTATGAGAGTCAAAGAACTATAGGCTCAAGCGTCTATTTGTAGCAAAGAAGTTACTTCCTGGTCCCCTGCATCCCTGCCTCAAGCTTCGATTCTACCTGTGGCTGCTGGTGTGCTCCAATGTGTGCCGCTATAAGCCCCACCTGCAGGAGAAGTGGTCAGAGAAGTAGCTCATTAATGCAGAGGAAATGCAGGCAGCAGTGTGGAAATACATGGTAGTTAACTGCCATGACTTTAGTATGGATGATACTGAGTATATAGGACCAATTTTACTCTAGAGCCTATACTGTGTCAAAATTAATATGCAGTAGAAAAATAATTACACTCTATGTCAAAGTAATACCTTTTAATATACAATTATTTTTACAAATGCAAGTCAATTTTTTAAAACTGACCCTCTTTGAGACATTTTCACCCATACATCTAATGCACTTAGACACATCCCATCTTAAGTATTGTCCTCACTTACATATGCCCCCCTTCATCATGACCCTCTCTCCTTTTCCTTAATACTTTCCACTGCTTTCATATTTTAATAGATGACACAAATAAGAAAAAATATGCAGCATTGCTTTCTGAGTCCTGTTGGAGAAGGTCTGCTTGTTGGTTCCTGGCTGCCCAGCTAGCTTAGACCCAAAATAATCACACAGAAATTGTATTAATTAAATCACTGCTTGGCCCATTACCTCTAACTTCTTATTGGCTAACTCTTACATCTTAATTTAACCCATTTCTATTATTCTGTGTATTGCCACATGATAGTGGCTTATAGGCTAAAGTTTCAGCATGTCTGACTCTGGTAGCTTCATGACATCTCTCTGACTCTGTCTTCTTCCTCCCAGCATTCCGTTTAATTTTCTCCACCTAGCTCTGCTATAGGCCCAAAGCAGTTCCTTTATTCATTAACCAATAAAAGCAACACATAGACAGAAGGACCCCCCACACCAGAGTCTGGTTTATTTGACTGAATATGAGGTCATCTTACCTCTACCTAGTTTCCTGCCAACATGACTCCACCTGTATTTGGGCTGACTGCTACTACCTTGCACCCACTAGATTCAGCATATTTCCTTTATCTATTTGTTTGCTGATGGGACTCCAGTGTCATGCCCTGACTTCACTGTTGTAAACAGTGTTGTAGTTAACATTAGTGTGCACATCTCTGTTCTCTACTGACTTTGTTTCCTTCAGATCATGGTAGATTACATGGTGACTCCTTTTTTACTTTTTCTCTTCTCCTATGTTTGAAGCCAGCCTGTGAAGGAATGGGTTCCATGACAACATTTTAATATGTATGAAGTCAAGATCCATTGTTTTCAGTCATGCCTTGCCGTCCTTTCCAGTAATTTCCCTGGATCCTCTTCTGTTCCTTTCACACATATCCAATTGCCCTCTTGGTTGCTCCTGAAGACTCGCCTCACTGATTTCTGTAGTAGCTGTGTGGTGTGCATTCCCACCAACACTGTGTTTAATTTTCCCCAGCCTTTGCTGTTTTCTTGACTGAGGTGAGGTGAAATGTCAATGTAGTTTTGATTTGCATTCCCCTGATACCTAACAATATTGAAGATTTTATATGTAGCTAATTGCAATTTATACTTCTTTGGGTAACTGTTTATTCAAGTAATTTACCTACTTATCGATTAAATTATTTATTACTTTGGCGTTTAATAGAGTTACATCAACTACCCTCCTTCTCCTCCCTCCTGTCATTCACAGCAACTTTCCCTCAAGTCCTTCTCATATCTCCCTCCCTTTCCACCCTTTCCTTTAAGTTGGTAAGCTCCTTTTCCTTAAGAATTCTTCTCCAAGTGTGTCACTGACAAAGATTTCTTTGCAGTGTGTAGGCTTTCTCTTTATGGTTTCCACCAATTCTTCCTTCACTTTTGTGTTTGATGTGATGCTCAGCCCTTGCTATTACTTTCCAGTTTTGGAAAAATATTATTGGAGTGTTTTTCCAAAAGTTGTTCCTTATGATTATATCCTGAAGGGTTTTCCTTTTATAATATTAAAAGCTAAACTCTTACATTAAGATCTTTAATTTGAGATATATTTCATGACTGTAGCTTTGTGTAGTGAGATGAACATAGTGTAAAGGTAGTACCCATGGATGAAATTCTGAAAAATGTAAATTTAAAATATAAAAGACCTTTACAGTGTTTCCATTGATTTTTGCACAGAAATTTAGTTTCATTTTTTGATACGTGGCTATCCACTTCTCCCATGATATATTGGAGAGGACTTATTTGTGTGTGTGTGTGTGTGTGTGTGTGTGTGTGTGTGTGTGTGTGTGTGTGTGTGTGTGTGTATGAAGAATCAGATGGCAATAGTAGGGTGGACATGTTTCTGGGTCTTCTATTTTTTTCTCCACTGGTGTTTTGTTTCCATATGAGTGCCATGTGTTTTTGTTGGTCGGTTGGCTAGTAACTTGGTTGGTTTCACTATTACTTTGCAGTGCAACTGAAGTTGGATACTCTGATGTTTCTGGCATTGCTTTTCCCCCCACATGAATGTTTCAGCTACGTGTGGTCTTTTTGTTTCCATATGAATTTTTAAGATTGTTTTTCTGGTTTAAAAAAGATGCCACTGGAATTTTGACAGGGACTGTATTGAATCTGTTTATCTTTCAGTAACATGACCATTCACATGGCATTGATTCTACCAGTCCCTGAACATGAGATGCTCTCTCAGTTTATATTAACTTCTTCAGTTTCTTTCTGCCTTTCCTTTCCTCCCTTCTCAGCATCCCATGTACTCCTCCTTGATTTCTTTTAAATTTGTGGCCTCTTTTTTTTTCAATAATTGTGGCCACCTATACACCTCTGTATACATACACCCTTCTTCTGACAATGTGAGGTTCATTCCATTGCCCTCTCTTTGTTCTTCTGGAGGGTTGTCACATCCAAAACCTTTTAGGTATTGATCCATGCATCATTTTTGAGACTCATCATCTTCTGATCCCTGTGACTATTAACAGTGACAATATCTTATCTCCTCTATGACCGTAGCATTTCCTGCACTTCCTTATGAGAGTTGGTACTGACCGGGTACCCAGCCTAGTGTCAGCAGTAGTGGCAGTGTATTTACGTGATTTAACTATTTTTTGTGGAAATTGCAATTTGTGGTGTCAAAAAAAATTATCCAATTTAGCCTCAAGGGTCACACAACAATGTTTTCAACAGGAAAACAATGATCTGAGAAATAAGATAATAGAAACTTAATATAATAAATAACACTTCTATGGTGTCTCACATCAGTACTCTTCTTTTGCTTTCTGAGTTGAGGTATTGGGTTTTTAAAATTAATTTGTAGACCATCATATTTTGATGCCTTTTGTAAAGTGCAATAAAATGAATTACCAGGAAATATTCAATTTGAAAGGTATTAAAATAAAAGTTCAAATTATATTACTAGGTTCAATAGAGAAGCAAGCCTACTCTCAAAATGCTATACTTTCTAACCACTTTCAATTTGTCTGGGGGACTGTGAAGAAACAGCTGCTTGCAGCCATCCTGCCTGGACCATACTTAGAGAAACAGTGGCACCCTTTGCACAGCACTTTGAGGACCATCATAGAACTAGGTTACATCCCAGAGGAGAAATGTGGGACAGTGGGTGTAGAAGGAATGACTAGAAACCAAGTGTGTTCTCCATCCAACATCATGGGCAAAGACTGGGGATTCTGTCTCCATTGTCTCTATTCTTTGCTCTTCAGAAGAAGAAAGTAAGATTAGAAACCACTTCTAATATCACTGAACCTTGACAGGGCAAACTCAGAAGCCAAAATCTGAAATGTTTCAAAGTCCTCAACAGAGAAAAGAATATTCACTATCTACTGCTTCTATGAAAATTTCTTTGCAAATTTTAGACACATACATGCACACGAAAGGTATCTTGGTCAGATTTACTCATGCTTTCTTTCTTCCAATTCCCCCTGATCTCCTGGAGGCACATTTTTTTTCTTCCAAATCCAAGTCCTCTATTTTTTTTTAAAAAAAAAAAACAACTTAACCCAATTACTACTGCCCATATGCACATGCATATGGTGTCACCCACTGAGGCATGGGCAAGGACTCCAATGGGCACTTTCTCCGTAAGCAGCCACCAGTCGGGAACAGATCCTCTGAGGAATGGGGCCTCAGTAACTCCTCCCACAGTAGTGCTCACATTTTTAATTGGCTTGATTTTGTGAGCGTGACCCACATACTGTGACTTGGCCATGTTATGTCAAGAGAGCATCACTTCACGGCATTCTTGTCAACCTCCAGTTCTTTCTACTCCTCTGCTTTGATGATCCCTGAGTCTTAGATCGGGCGTTGATATAGGTGTTCCATTTATAGCTGAGATGAACATCCAGAGTCCTTTATCTTCAGTACTTTGGGTACTTAGGAGTCTGCATTAACAACTACCCTCTACAATCAGAAGCTTATTTGACCAAGTTGGACAGAATCATAAACTTGTGGATATAAGCACAAACATTTAGAAGGCAATTTGACAGCACAACCATTCAGCTTAACAACAGTAAGTTCTTCCATAGGGCCTAGGAATTGTCCCTAGCCATGGATTACAACTATGTCTACTGTAGCAGGCATGAGTTCCCTCCAGTGCACTGTCCAGTGCAATCAAGAGAGTGACTGGTTATCTCTATAAATAGTCTTGCCACTCCCTATTCCATACCTGCCTGGAGGGTGGTATGTTAGCTTGATGGTCCAGTGCTGTATAAAATGACTGCTGTCTTTTCTTTCACAACAGCCTGGACAGAACCTTCTAGCACAATGAAAACTAAGCATCAGAAAGAGGTCTTCCTGGTCAGGTCAAGACTGAATTCTCTGTCTGGCAGCAAAAGTGCATGATATCTTCAGCATTAGTTCCTTATCATTTAATCACTTATGTTTTTAATAATTTTATTGATTTTTTTATTGAGCTCTACATTTTTCTCTGCTCTCCTCCCTGCCTCTCCCCTCCCCTTCAGCCCTCTCCCAAGGTCCCCATGCTCCCAATTTACTCAGGACATCTTGTTTTTTTTATTTCTCATGTAGATTAGATCTATGTAAGTCTCTCTTAGGGTCCTCATTGTTGTCTAGGTTCTTTAGGATTGTGATTTGTAGGCTGGTTTTCTTTGCTTTATGTTTACAAACCACCTATGAGTGAGTACATGTGATAATTATATTTCTGGGTCTGGGTCACCTCACTCAAAATGATGTTTTCTAGCTCCATCCATTTGCCTGCAAAATTCAAGATGTCATTATTTTTTTTCTGCTATGCAGCACTCCATTGTGTAAATATATCACATTTTCCTTATCCATTCTTCAGTAGAGGGGCATTTAGGTTGTTTCCAGGTTCTGGCTATGACAAACAATGATGCTATGGACATAGTTGAGCACATGTCTTTGTGGTATGATTGAGCATCCTTTGGATATATACCCAAAAGTGGTATTACTGGGTCTTGAGGAAGGTTGATTCCTAATTTTCTGAGAAATCGCCACACTGACATCCAAAGGAGCTGTACCAGCTTGCATTCCCACCAGCAATGCAGGAGTGTTCCCTTTACCCCACAACCTCTCCAACATAACTTGTCATCAGTGTTTTTGATCTTGGCCATTCTTACAGGTGTAAAATGGAATCTCAGAGTTGTTTTGATAGTGCTTGTACTGCTAGCTCATTTATGAACTCTGCTCTGTGTATCATTTATTTGTATTTCTGTGTGTTCATTACCCTCATAGACTCATAGACTATCTTTCCCCCAAATCCCAATGAGGTTGGTTGGATCTGGTGTGTTCTTACCTTGTTGGGAACAAATCTATCTCAGAGATGCTAAATGAATTACTACAGTTTCTAATGAGTTTAAGAGGCATTGCTACTGCAGCCTATTGGAGTCTTCCAGCTTCTACCCAGAAAGCCTTTACTTCTCTTCCTAATCTCCCTTTGCAATAGGCAGAGAATCTAACTGTGCAAGAAAATATAGAAAGTGTACTCCTTTTTGTATTCTTTTATTTTTTTTCCAATCCAAAAAATTTACATTTCCTTCCCTTCTCCCAGTCCCCTTCTGCTCCCCCACCTCCCTCCCTCCCCCTGCTTCCTTAAAAGAGGGCATGGTACCCTGCCCTGTGGGAAGTCCAAGGCCATCCCCCCTCCATCCCAGCCTAAGAAGGTGTATATCCAAATAGACTAGGTTTCCAAAAAGATAATACATGCAGAAGAGATAGGTCCTAGTGTCATTATTGATGGCTTCTCAGTCTGCCCCCATTGGCAGCCACATTCAGAGAGTCCGGTTTGATCATATGCTTGTTCAGTCCCAGTCCAGCTGGATTTGGTGAGCTCCCATTAGATCAGGCACACCATCTCGATGGGTGGACCAGCCCTTCATGGTCCTAACTTCGTTGCTCATCTTCTCCCACCTTCTGCTTTTTGACTGGACCTTGGGAGCTCAGTCCATTGCTCTGATGTGAATGTGGGTCTCTGTCTCTATCTCCATCCATCAGATGAAATTTCTATGGTGATAATCAAGATATTCATCAATGTGACTATGGGACAAGGCTAATTCAGGCACCCTCTCCTCTGTTGCCTGCAATACATGGGCACAGGAGACCACTTCCTATGTAAAACCCCAGTGGCACAGACAATAAGAGCAACAATGAACAAATGGGACCTCCTGAAAC
>PVIU01031581.1:0-14609 GCA_004026605.1 Ondatra zibethicus
AATCCCACAATAGTGTGCAAAACACTAATGTCCTGAATCAATTTTATTGCACAAAATGCATCTGACTAGGTGAAATTACTCTGTTCCCAAGACTTATTAACAGCTATTCTCTCTACATTCATTTGGTAATGTATTTTACAGCACAACGATATAGAATTCTATTGATTTTTATGCAGTTATTTTAATGGTTACCTTAAAAAGTTATAACCTTGGTTGAAACAGAAATTTCTAAGGTCAATAATAAGGCAATATTGGACAAATTGAAATTCAGTATTTTACTATACACTTATGAACATTTCTTGCTGATGGTAAGTAGAAAACAATATAAAAATTGGTGACAATAAAGTAGAGAGAAACACTTTAAAATATAGAAACAAAAACAATTAAATAAATATCGGACTGCTTTAAAAAATTCATAAGTATGATAAAACATAATAAAAAACAGTGTTTATAAGGGTAGAAAAAACATCTTAAGCATATTCTAGTTCCATCGACATTAGTATATATATTGTAACCCCAAAGCTAATATTCGGCAACCTAGAACCCAAAGCAAATATATGTATATTATTATAAGATAAAAATTTAAAACAAAAATGTGTTGTAAAAGAAAGAAATAGGTAACTATATGGTGGTTAAAGTGATAACTAGGGACTGGAGAGATGACTTATTGGTGAAAAACACTTACTGCTCTTGCAAAGGACCTGAGTTCTTTTCCTAGCACCCATGGTTGCTCACAAGTTCCTAAATTCTAGCTTCAAGAGATTCAGTGTCTTTCTGGTGTCCACACATACCTGCACTCACTTGCACATACCCACAGAGACTGCATGCATAGATATAATTCAAAGTAAAAATCAGTATTAAAACTGATGAAGTGATAACTCAGCAGAATCTCAAAATTTCCAACTAATTATAGACCTTAAAATATATCTACAAACATGTACTACAACTCTTGAGAGATAAATTAATTTGACATTATCCTAAGAAATTAAAAAAAAACAAACTCTTTTTGATATGTGAAGTTTCAAATAAGGAAAAATTCAATCTGGGGAAAATATCTGAGGAAAAATTCTTAAACAACCTGATAAATTGGGAAAATACATGGTTTCCATCTGATATTAAGAAAAATGCACTATTCTATGAAAACAATAGAATATATTCTAAATCAATAAAAAGAGCAAACTTCGTCAAACTTAAAAATAGGTACCATAGTCTTCTTCTCTAATTCCAATATAATTTAAAAGTTTACAATAAAATGACTTAAATTCTCTACGTTAAAAACTGAAAAACATTATGAAAATTCATAATGAAAAATTTCCAAACAAAAGAAATGAAAAGTAAAGAAAACATTGTATTTAAAAACTGCATAAGCCTATAAAAAGTGGAACAATGTCAATATGTATATTGTAAAAGAATATGGGCTCAATCTTATGTGTGTGCTAGAAAATAAAACCCATTGTCTCACACATACTAAGCTTAAAAGCTGTATTATGAAGCTGTCTCTCTAAACAAGACTCAAAATTCAAAACCAGTATCCACCTTAGGAGTCAGAAAAGGAAAGAGTGAAATATCTTAGAAAACAGAAGGAATCTGCTGATTATAACAGCTAATTAAATGAAAACACATTCATTAAATGTAAATGAAAGTGAAAGGTAAACAACACATTGTTTTTAAATGAAGTTATTTCTTAAAGAAATAAATAGAAAATTTATGGACTTCTTCAACATTGATAAGACAAAAGAAGAGACATGTTCTGGCTCTGTTGTGTTTCATTCATTGACATGAGCTACTATCACTGTTATGATAAACACTATGGCCAAAAAGAACTTAGAGAGGAAAGAGTTTAATTCATATTTCAGGTCAGAATCCATTATTAAGGGAAGTCAGGATAAAACCGTAAGTAAGAACTTGAAATGAAAGTCCTAGAGGAATGCTACTTCCTGGCTCATTCAAAGGTTTACTCTTAGTTAGCTTTTGTTCTTTCTTTCTTTTATTTTATTTTTTAAATACAAGTCTTTTGTTCTCCCAAAAGACACCCTAAATTGTACTTATAACCCAGAATCTTTATTTCTGGAACAGGGTGACTTGGGTCTTACTCATTAGCCTGCTGCACTGTTCCTGTTTCAAACACATTGGTGCCATCAAGAACTTTCAGATGTCCTTGATTTGAACTGTTGTAACTTGCCGAATCAAAGCTGCTAAATTTAAAACAAGTTCATTTCTGTCAAGGAATAATTCATTCTTCTGGGCTTGAGAGATAGAACAAGCAGCACCCGTCCTCATCTGAAGCTTGTAGATGTATTTTTATCTAAGAAATTTCAGATTGCAACCAAGGACCCATGATCCCAAATAATGACATCGGTGTGAAAGTGAGCACACATAGATCTCACCTTGTAATGGAGCCCCAGTGTGACCCTCTTGATCATATTATGAACATCACTGCAGATAGTTCAGACAGTGCACAGTTCCTTTCTGTTACCCCCATCATATTTCAAATGGAGCCTCTTTTGTGAAATATTTTAAGATATGTTAATTTGTTGATGGTGTGGAACATTTGTTCAATGATGCAAAGATGTATTGTAGTCTTTTATTTTACATTTCTTTAACTCTGAAGCTCTGTTGCTGTGCCTATCTAAAACACCTGATTGTCTAATAAAGAACCAAATGACAAACAGCAAAGCCAGAGAAAGGATAGATGGAGCTGGAAAATAGCAGAAAAAAGGGATGAAGAAGCAAGAGAGATCAAGGAGTTAGAAAAGAATGTGCCAGTCACCCAACCAAAAAATAACAGTCAAAGTAAAATGACAGAAGTAAGAAAAGGAAAAATCTCAGAGGCAAATGGTAGGGGGGATAATATCAGTTAAGAAAAACTGGTTAGAAATAAGGCAAGGTATGGATGGGTATTTATAATTAAGACTAAGCCTCAATGTGTATGATGTATTTCAGAGCTCGGTGGTGGGACCTCAAAGTGTAAAGAGCCCAAAGAATAAAAAACAACCAACAACATCTTCTTGTTCTTTCCAAAGAAACACTTCAACCCTCTGGAGGGTTACTCTGGGACCCTTCACAGTGATTGTGTGACCCTTCAAAATGATGTCAACTTCTATATAGTCCAGAACCACCTTCCTGAGAATGGTGCAGTTTACAGTGGACAGGCCTTTCCTACAGCAATTAACCATCAAACCAATCGCTCACAGACAAATCCACCATCCAATATGAATTGGAAAATACCTCAATGGAGACTTCTTTCTCAGGTAACTCTAGGCTTGATCGAACTGACAAAGCTACTGAGGAATTACATCTAACAAACTGGATGATGAAACAGGTAATTCTTAGACCAACAATGAGTGTGTACTTATAGTCAAAATTAACCTTCAATCCTACTTCTCCATTTTCAGGCAGGATAATAAGCCTGCGTTATATGCAACCCTTTTATATTGTTATAAGGTCTGAGCAAATCAATGAAAAGCCTGGAAGAATACTGGGAGGGAATTAAGCATATCTGTGACTTTCATCACACCTCCTTAAATTCTTTATTAATATTCTGATCCTTGTTAATTCCACAAGGTTCATTCAATATCATTCTGGCTTTGAATTTTAGAAAAAAAATGTGCTGGTTGTGTGGGTGATTCTATTCTTGAGAGTATCAGCACTCCAATAAAACTGGTGTTTTGAGCTGTTATTCAGAGCAATTGGGCATGGTTCGGAAATGTTTGCATCAGGAAAGAACAAATTAAGTTTAGAAGGGATTATTACATTTTCCCCTACAAGTACAACTCCCAAAGTAAGAAAGTCAAATTCTTTCTATTGTCTCTGATTTTCCTGGGTGATGAGGCAAATTTAAATTGTTCCTGAAAATAAGGCTTTGTCTTTTAGGCTTAGGTAGTTCTCTGGATGATTGCATACAAAGGAGGATGTGCCTACAAACACTCCTATAAATATCAAGACACAATCCTTAAACTACTTTTAACATACGTATCTGGGCAAATAGCAATTGAAAGTGTAATCTTATTCTGGATAATTTTCATATTTTCAAACTTAGAAAAATGAAGCAATCAATAGATACATACCTTTTAGTTGTAGCACTCATTCATTCTACTTATGGGAATATAATCTATCGTTGAGTGCATTGTTCATGTATGTGGTGAACTGGAGTCTGGCTGGATAGCTCTATTGAACTTGATTGAGTTTATTCACCATGTGAAATCCAGTGCTCTAATCCTATATCTTCCATTCTCCAGAAAGCTGGCCAGAAATTTTTCCATAGTCATCAAAAAAAGCAAACAGATATGTGAAATACTTAGTCATTGTCATTACACCTATTGTTGATAAGTTTCATACCCAAACCTTACACGAAAGTATGGAGCCGTTGCAAATTGTTAATCAAGGAACAGGAAACAACTGAGACTGATTTAGTAATCTACCAAAAAATTTTTGGTGGTCTGCATTTGTTTCCCAAACATTAGCCTTTGTCTTGTGAAGCCAATTTTTATAACTTCACATTCCTTTTTATACCCTGTAATAGTTCAAATATATCCCATCTTATTTCTGTCCTTTGATGGCTTTCTCCATCCTAAGGCCAGAAATAATTTTACCACATTGGGGCCAAAAGATTAATAAATATGAATATCTATTTCTAGTTTGTGATACTTGTTTTATTTTGTAATCTGGGTTATTATTTCCAATAAATATGTCTCAATAAAAATGTTTTGTCTCAAAATCAAGGATAAATTTTAGGTATCTTCAATTCCAATAGACTTTAATTTGATAGATGTTCAATAAATACTTTCTAGTTGCTTAATGTACTTTCTGCTTGTGACAATATCACAAAAATCTTTCTCCCATATTAAGTACAAAAGGTCAGCATTAAAATGTAGATTTTTCTAGAGGTAGTACAGAATAAATATTAGCTTTAAAAAGAACCCTTCAATTAATTTTCTTTTTTCCTTGATAAAACACCTTATTAACTGACCTTAAAGAAGATTATGTAAAGCATAGAAAAGCTCAAGTATCTGGTGCAGTTATAAAGCAGAGTTTTCAACCCTGGCTTCACACTAGAATCAGGAAGTTAATTTCTTCAAATACTATCTATGCCCAGGGCTTACCCCAGATCAATTATATCAGTTACTCTGAAGGTAGAACACGGATATCCATATTTTTTAAATATCCGTAGATGTGATGCCAAGTTTGATGGCAAGTGCTTTATACTCTTCAACCAATGCCAACAAAAAAGTTCAGAAATTGAGCAATGCACCTGGAAGCAGCACACGGCTGTTAACTTGGATATTGCTAAACAACTCTGACAGGTGAAATAGTATCCTAATTAATTGGTCTTCCTAAATCTATTATGGTCCTTCACCTGACTGTAGTTCTAAAACACAGGTTTGGAAATGCTGAATTTCAGTTAGAATAAAGTAGTTCCTAGATGCTGGCCAAGAAACTTATAACTTGACATATATTGTGATATAAAATTGATTTGATATCCCTGGGATGCAGATCTCCTAATGAGAGCTGACAAAAACCAGCTGAGGCTTTAGTTAAATGATGTGTGAGAACTCCTCGGAGTAGACAATTGGAAACTAATGAGATGATAAAGGCATTCAGGTATGTGAGTTGATCAGCTTCCTGCTGAGACCCTCTGCAGTAGAAGAGAACTCTCTGGCTCAAGGCCCTCCTATTACAGCTTAGGAGCAATCAGGATTAGTCCAGTCTAAATGTCACATTCCATTAAGAATTGTCCCTGTTCTTTTTGGAGATGAAGTCAGGAAGAAGTCTGTTCCAGTAAGTATGGCTTCTATTACCCACAGACATACATTTTAATACAAAGGGTATTTGTATAATCATCTTAATATAGTGGCAGTGAGATTGTTAGCTAAAGAATATAAGAAGACAATATTAGGGTTTGCATAAATACCTCATCAATAGCATACCTGCTTTGCTTATCATGTGAGAGGCCTTATATTCATTATGTAACACTGAAATCAAGAGAACAGATAAACCTGTAATCCCAAGACTTGGTCACTGGAAGCAGAAGAATAAGTTCAAAATTATCTTTGTTTACATAGCAAGTTTGAGGCCATCCCAAGAAAGATGAGTCTTTGTTTAAGAAGACTAAAAACAATAAATAGTTTTAGATCATAGATTCAGATAACATGACAAGGAACCAAGTGTGTTGCCTCTAAATCTGATGACCTTGACTAAAGCTTTTTACCCGTAATCACCATCAAAACAGCTTTTGACTAACATTTATCCAGCACACAGTGGTTATGATGAGGAAAATTATGGGTAAGTCTGTATTTTACAGTCAGAGTAAAATTGTTCAAGGCCCTCTATAAAAAGATTTGTTGAACTTTGAAGTTCCAAATTCAGGGAACTTAAAATCCTCATGCTAAGAAAATATTACCTGGGAATGAAAAACGTTGGAAAAGTATTTTATGAGGTGCTAATGTTATCAAAATATTATCAATTTATTATTAAACAATTTATTGTGCAGCATTATTTAGACTAGTCTAGAAAAGTAGCCTCCAAACCGCCTATAAATGCCACAGTACAGGGTTTTTATTATCAAATACATGTAGAAAATGTGACAAACTATCTCTTCATGAGAGATCATCACTACAGAGATCAAGAGAAATAGCCAGCGATGAGCCAGATATATGCTTACTTAGTCCAACACTACCAACATATTTATAAAATTAGAGTCAATTATGCCATACAATACACAGTACATCTTGGAGAAAACTGAACACAGAATTCTTCTAATTAATTACCAGAAAGTTGATCAATCAAATGAAAAAACTAAATAATGAGCAAAATACCATGAACTTATTCTTTCTTAATACATATAACTTGAAGTAGATATAATTATCAAATAATCTTTTGAGTTTTAGCACTCACAGGAATATGTCTTCTGAACTAAACTATCGAAATTTATTCAAGGAACAGTTCTAAAGAAACTAATGATTAAAAAAATCATGATTCTAGTATCTGTATTACTTTTCTCTAAAAATCTTCCAATTTTTCAATGTCTCTTGACAAATAAAATGAACATTTTCATGATACTTTGTGCAGTCAAATCAAAAATAACTCTGACCAACTACTTTTTCCTTTCATTTCATGTATTCTTTTTATTTAAAAAAAAGTCTGTTTTAATTTAACTAGTTAGAAACATTTTAGAAAAAATTTCATTTAGAATCTACTGTATCTTTTTTTCAGTGTGTATACTGGATCATGACTGTATTTCTGCAACACTTAGCTCACTGATGCTGCTCTTAGACAGGGAAGAATTACTTAATATGATATGGTTTCATCAATAGCCTTTGAATATGAATGAATAATGTATCATTCTTTCTTTTAAATCAAGGATCAAAGTTATTTTACATTATAATATATACATATTACTTCAGTAGACTGGATTTTATAATTAACCATTATTAGGCAGTTCTAAGTGAAAAGAAACACTTTTTCCTTTTTTTAAAAATCGACTTTTTTTTTTTTCATACAATGTATCCTGATTGGGGTTTCTCCTCCCAATTCATTACTACGTCCACTCTCCTCCAGAACCATTCCCTTTCACTTTTTCATTAGAAAAAAAAACAGGTTTTTCAGACATGACAACCAAACATGAAAAATACAATATAATAAGATAAAACAAAAATTATCATATTGGTGTTAGACAAGGCAAGCCAACAGAAGAAAAAAGTTCTAAGAGCAGACGCAAGAATCAAAACCACATGCTCATTCAGTGCCAGTCCAGCTGTAGTTGGTGATGTCCCATTAGCTCAGGCACACAGGGGTGGGAGGAGGGTGTGATGGGGAGGGGGAGGGAAGTGGGAGGAGGGGAGGAAGTGGAAGTTTTGATTGGTATTATTTATAAAGTAATAAAATAGAAATAAAAAGGAATCATAAAAAAAGCATTAAAGACCCACCCATTCTTAAACTCAGGAGTCTCGTAAAAACACTAACCTAAAACCGATTCACAGGGGACTGGATGCAGACACATGTAAGCCCTGTTTTTGTTGCTTCCTTTTCTGTGTGCTTATATGCACAGTGAGTAGTTGATCTGGAGGGCCTTGTTCTCCTGGTATCCTCCATTCCCTTTGGATCTCTTTCCACCTTCTCTTCTGAGGAGTTCCTGAGATCTGAAGGATGGGATTTGATTGAATTTTCCCCTTTAGACTATCTCTGTGTATGTATGAATGTGTCTCTACATCTGTTCCCATCTGCTGCTGGAGAAAGCTTCTACATTGATGACTGAGTAAGGCACAGATCTATGAGTATAGCAGAATATCATGAGGAGTTATTTTATTGATACTTTTTAAAGACTGATGGTGTTTGGTTTTACCCTAGGTCTTTGGACTATCTCTTCTCTTATTGTTGGTCACCCAAAAAGTATCAGGTAATGAGGTTTCCTCAGAACTGAGAATATAAATCTCAACTGGCCATATCTTGTTACCAAATGAGGATTCCAATAATGGGACTGGGTTGCATTCAATTGAGTTGTTGATCAAAGGAATCACATTACAATCCCCAAACAACCAAGGCTGTTGCTAAGGTAATGAGTTGTTCTCTGCAAACTGACAGCTGGGCTCTATTGCTGTGGATAGAACTCACTTAAACCACTCAACATGGACAAATCCAGCTGGTATTGCTGTGGATAGAACTCACTTAAACCACTCAACATGGACAAATCCAGCTGGTACCTACATGGAGCCTTCACCCCCATGTTCTAGTGTCTTTGGTGCTCAAAAGTACTGTGCAGAATGCCAAAAGAAAAATGTAAATAGCAACACAGCAACAAAATCTTTGGCCTACAATCTGTCCTGCCTACAAGATATACTGGTGCAGTGGTGGCACAGAACTTGTGAGAGTAGCTAATCGATGTCTGATTTGAGTTAAGGCCAATTCCAAGAGAAAAATTATTTTTTAAAAAAGCTGTGGAACAGCTTCGTGATGAAAAGTTTAATGGTATCATGAATGCAACACAACAGAAATAAATCTGCAAGCAGCAGTAAAGCAAAGATAAAGATGCATGATCTGCATACTTAACCCCCATATATATGAAAAATATATATGTATACACACAAATAAAATATATATATATGATTGATAAAATCAGGAATATTTTTTCTCTGAATACTTTATTTCATGAAGAACATATAATAAGAACAAATGTGTTTGTATTAACTTAATGCTGACACAATATCTGGTTCTTTTTTTTGGAATTCCAATTTTTTCATTATTTAACAATAACAACAACAAAAAGTTCCAAACAAACTACAATATCATCTTGGCACAGATTCATACCATTACATTTTCTGATGTGAACGATCAAAGAAGCGGCCACCACTGGTTATTATTCACTATAATTAAACTCTAAGAAAACAAACAAAAACTCCATGAAAATTTTGGACATATTTAGGTTTATTGGTATCTCTTCACTCATGTTAGGAAAAAGATACTTTATGAATATTTGCTGAGTGACAGACATGGTGTCTTGTACTTGAAACCCCAGCTACTTAGGAAGCTGAGGCAAAAGGATCACCTGACTCCAGAAGTTCCAGTCCAGTCTGGGCAATATAATAAGATTTCCTGTCAAAAATAACAAAACAGGAGCTGCAGAGATGGTACGAGAGCTCATTGCATTGTCTGCTCTTCCAGAGTACTTGGACTCAATTCTCAGTATCTACATGGCAGTCACAACCATTTGTAACTCCAGTCCCAGGAGATCTAATGTCTTCTGTTGGTCTCCATGTACATCAGACAAACATGTGGCACAGATATACATGCAAGCAAAAGACATACACACACTCACATATGCACTCATACATGTAAACATATATGTAAATATATACATACATTGTGTGTGTATAATTTTAAAAAGTGAAACAGGAGGCTTAACCTATTTTCAAAGGATAGTCATAATGAGTTTTAGTCCTCTGTGTTCTCTTTGATATACTGAAAATTATAGGTTATTTTGCAGTCAATTTTTGGGGTGACTGTTCCAAGCCATCCTCTAAATGAAGTTTCCTATATATTTCAAGGGCTCAAAGCCCCCAACACACCTACCCCCAAACCCACCTATTCACCTGTGAGCTCTGTGGAACCCTGAAACACAGCCTGCTCCAATACTGAGTGAATCTAAGAGCCTGCAAGCTCATGAAGCCTTGAAACACAGCTTGCTTCAATACTGAGAGGACCTAAGGGACAGCCACAGAAAGGATTGGACCAAGATGCCTATTTGAAGGAAAAGGTGGGTATGCAACAATGCAAGAATTCTTCCAATATCTGAAAAAGCAACATGGTAACACCAGAACACAGCGAACACACAACAGGAAGACTTGATTATCATAACCCAGAAGAAGTAGAAGAAAATGACTTTAAATGTAACTTTATGAAAATGATGGAGACCTTTAAAGAGGAAGTGAAAAACTCCCTTAAAGAAATTGAAAACAAACAAAAAATTGGGAGAAATTAATAAATCCCCCAAAGAAACCCAAGAAAACAAAAACACTCAAACAGGTGAAGGAAGCAGTTCAAGACTTGAAGACTGAAATAGAAGTAATAAAGAAAAAAAAACGAGAGGATTCTGGATATGGAAAATCTGGGTAAATGAACATGAACTACAGAGTCAAGTATAACCAACAGTATACAAGAGATAGAAGAAAGAATCTCAGGCGCTGAAGATACTATAAAGGAAATAGACTCATTGGTCAAACAAAACATTAAATCCAACAAATTCTTAACACAAAACATTCAGGAAATCTGGGACACCATGAAAACACCAAACCTAAGAATAATAGGGGTAGAAGGAGGAGAAGAACTAAAGCTCAAAGGCACAGAAAATATATTCAACAAAATTATAGAAGAAAACTTTCCCAACCTAAAGAAGGATATACATGTCTGTTGTTTTACCTACATTAGTTTAATATCCTCAATGAATTTATGTACTGTGTATTAATATGCATTCTTTACAACTAGAAAAGTATTTTTAATCAATTGGATAAGAGGCCAGACCACTTGGTGTTATTGATGATAATGGTATCCCCAGTTAGGGACTCAACAGTGGCAATTTGTTTCTTCAGACCACATAGTAGAGTCATGTAGCATGTAGAAAGTTTTATCAATCACAGACTGTATGTAACTTTATATTTTCATAAAATTTCATCACCTTGAAATAGCACAGATGTTTAAACTGCACTCTATGATACTCATAAGTCAAAGTGTCTTAAGTAGGCATGTCTCAAGACATCTCTTTCATTAAATTACTTCTAATTCATTCATGAAAAGAAAGTAGCATATTCTATGAAAACTTTATGTTAAATATATGTGCTTAATGTTCATGTCATTGAACATTAGCATTTTTAGATCACATAATACAAATTCTGTTAGCAAAGTATAATGAATCATGGAAAATTGTTCTGTATGTAGTTCTATTGAAAATTGTACTTACAATTGTCCTTATGCATGCTGGCACTGTAAACAATTAAATTTTACAACCAAACATTAAAATACAATTAGGGTGAAATCTCAAGATATAAGAGACTTATATTATTTGAATGTAAGATACCTTGTTATATTATATGACTAACCCTGAAATGTTAAATACACAAATTTATTGCACTTTACAAAGGAAAAATTTTCCTATCCCTAAATTTATGAACTTATAAAATATAAATAAATATATGCTACCTTAGGAAATGAATGTGTTTTAATTCACAAAGACAAAATTATATCTACCTTAGGAAATGAATGTGTTTTAATTCACAAAGACAAAATGATATAGAAATAATCATGCAGGTGTTTGTAATTGTTTTAGTAAATTATGTGAAATTTTGGCATGAGTAATTAAATCCTTTGGTAGCAAAATAGGTAAGTCACTGGCAATTGAATTAATGAGACTGTTCTTAGGAAAAAAGGAACCTTTGTATTTAAAGCTCTATAGTCATAAGGAAGGTATTATAATAAAATTATTGAACAACAATTTTTGGAAAGGTATTTGAATCAAAATTAACAAATTTACTGAAACATTTCACAAGTGAAATTTAGGATACCTATTTAATTTGAAGAAAATATAAAATGTGTAATATGTTATCCATGCTTTTCAGTTTCTATAATGTGAATATTTGAATATTGAAATCACTAGATTTGATAAAATTTCTAATACCCAAAACAAGCTTCTCTTTTTTATGTTTATATTTTTTTTATTGGAAATAGATTTTATCATACTTATATTCTAACTGGAGTTTCCCATACCCTAACTCCTCCCAGCTGTTCTACATCTCTCTTCTCACCCAGACCTAACCTCTTTCTGTCTCTTGTTAGAAAGTAAACAGGAATCCAACAGATAATATAATATAATATAATATGATAAAACAAAACAGAAAAGAACAAAACAAAAGAAACAGAAGGAAAACAGCCAAAGATAAATCACAAGAAACACATTTGCTTTGCACAGCTATCATCAGAGAATATTCCTCATGTAGGAGATGGTAACAAATAAAGAACCCACAGTCATATGATATGCAGAGAGTGAGAGCCTTTGGAACACTCAATCCTAAAAAGGTTGTCTATGTCAAATCCCTTCCCTCAGAGATCATAAAAACCTGTGGAATACGAGGCCGAATGAGTGTAAGTAGCAGAGTGGATGGAAAACACCCAAGAAACAGGGCTTTCCAAACACAGCCCTACTGACACACATTTTAACTCAGGGATAAAGCACAGGACTATCATATATTTGCCGCAGATGGGGTCCAAGACCTGGAAAGAAAAATGGACAGTTTTCTCCATCCCTAACCATAGAAGCTATATCCAATTGATAAACACTTACAAATGAAAAAGTTAGTTTTCTCCAAACTACTCTTAAGGGTATCCCCCATGCCCAGCACGAGATGGCCAACAGAAAACAGATTTAGTAGCATCTTTGGAGGTTCCTTGTCTCAAAATACTATGCCAGGGCATTTTTTAACCCTACAGGTCATTTGCATTTATATTATGGCTTCTGGTTTTGTGCTTTTATGGGACTCCTGTGGGTGTGAGCATGTGTGTCTCTGCTTCTCTTTTTATAACAATATTTACTGAAAGATGTATTTCATGGTAACAAATTTGTTCTAGCATAAAATGAAATAATTAATACATAAATCATTTATAAAATAATTATTTTTCAAAATTATAATTTTGAATTATATTATCAGAAAAGTATAATTTTCTGATAATAATGATTAGTATTTTTAAATATATAATTGATTTTTTTTATTTTTTCCATTCAAAAACATAATTAAATAAATACAATTTTTTACATTTCTTTGCCTTCTTCCAGTCCCCTCCCGCTACCTCCCACCCCTCCTCCCTCCCCCTTCTTCCTTAAAAGAGGGCATGGTGCCCTGCCCTGTTGGAAGTCTAAGGCCACCCCCCTCCCGACCAGCCTAGGAAGGTGTGCATCCAAAAAGACTTGGTTCCCAAAAAGATAATACATGCAGAAGAGATAGGTACTGGTGTCATTGTTGATGGCTTCTTCGTCCACCCCCTTTCGCCGCCATATTCAGAGTGTCTGGTTTGATCATATGCTCATTCAGTCCCAATCCAGCTGGATTGGTGTGCTCCCATTAGTTCAGGCACACTGTCTCAGTAGGTGGACCAGCCCCTCACGGTCCTAACTTCCTTACTCATCTTCTCCGACCTTCTGCTCTTCAACTGCACCTTGGGAGCTCAATCCATTGCTCTGATGTGAATGTGGGTCTCTGTCTCTATCTCCATCCATCGGATGAAATTTCTGTTCCTGTGGATTTTGCTGTCTCAGGTCTGCTCTGGCCCAGGTCGCTGGCTCAGTCCTGGTCTGCCAATATTCCTGGAGTTGATCCACTCCCACTCGCATGGAGCTTGCTTTCTCAGGCCCATTCCGGCCAAGGTAGCTGGTTCAGTCCAAGACCAGTCTTATTATGGACTTTTTATCACAAATTTCTTTAGGTGAGATTGCCAGTACTCCAATATTAATCATTGCTCTTATTTGCATATATTTGGATCTAAACCCTTAGGATTGGTTGTCTTCTGTCTTCTGCTCCTCCACTGAACCTTGGGAGCTCAATCCATTGCTCTGGTGTGAATGTGGGTCTCTGTCTCTATCTTCATCCATCGGACAGAATTTCTATGGATGTGATCAAGATATTCATCAGTGTGACTATGGGACAATGCTAGTTCTGGCACCCTCTCCTCTGCTGCCCAAGGACCTAGCTGGGAACATCCCTGTGGACACCTGGGATCTTCTCTAGAGCCAAGTATCTTGCCAGTCCTAAAATGACTCCAATAATGTAGATATCTTATTCCCTTCTCCAATATCCACCTTTCGTCCATCTCCACCCTCCCACTCCCCCAAGCTCTCCTCAGTCCTTCCCTACTCCCTTCTTCTTCCCCCTCTCCCACCCAACCCCCTTCTCCACCTCTATCCCCACCCCTGTATTCCCACCTTTTACCTGCCAATCTTGTTTGCTTACAATTTCCAAGAGGTTCTATATATGATTTTCTTTGGGTTCGCCTTGCTATTTGGCTTCTCTGGGCTTGTGAGCTATAAGCTTATTGTCCTTTGTTTTATGGCTAGGGTCTACTAATGAGTGAAT
>PVIU01031582.1:0-14609 GCA_004026605.1 Ondatra zibethicus
TTTTTTTTTTTTTTTTTTTTTTTTTTTTTTTTTTTTTTTTTTTTTTTTTTTTTTTACTGCTGCATAGTACTGTATTGTGTAGATGTGCCACACTTTCTTTATCCATTCTTTTGTTGAGGGGCACCTAGGTTGTCTCCTGGTTCTGCCTATTACAAATAATGCTGCTGTGAACATAGTTGCACAAATGCTTTTGTAGTGTGATTGGGCATTTCTTAGGTATATTCCCAAGAGTGGTATTGCTGGATCCTGATGTAGGTTGATTCCCAATTTTCTGAGAAACCACCACACTGATTTCCAAAGTGCTTGCACAAGTTTGCATTTCTACCAGCAATGGATGAGTATCCCCCTTACTCCACATCCTGTCCAGCATAAACTATCATTTGTGTTTTTGATTTTAGCCATTCTGACAGGTGTAAGATGGTATCTCAAAGTTGTTTTGATTTGCATTTCCCTGATCACTAAGGAAGTTGAACATGTCCTTAAGTATCCTTTGACCATTTGAAATTCTTCTGTTGAGAATTCTCTGTTTAGTTCAGTACCCAATTTTTAATTGGGTTATTTAGAATTTTAATGCCAATTTCATGAGTTTTTAATATATTTTGAAGATGGGTCCTTTGTTTGATGTGGGGTTGGTGAAGATCTCCCATTCAGTAGGTTGGCTTTTTGTCTTATTGACTGTGTCCTTTGCTCTACAGAAGCTTCTCAGTTTCAGGAGGTCCCATCTATTCTTTGTTGCTCTTATTTTCTGTGCTAATGGAGTTATACTAAGGAAGTGTTTTCCTGTTTCCATGCATTGAGGCTATTTCCCACTTTCTCTTCTATCAGGTACAGTGTGGTTGGATTTATATTGAGGTCTTTAATCCATTTGGACTTGAGTTTTGTACATGGTGATAGATATGGATCTATTTTCGTTCTTTTACAGGTTGACATCCTGTTATGCCAGCACCATTTGTTGAAGATGCTTTCTTATTTTCCACTGTATAATTTTAGCCTCTTTGTCAAAAAATCAGGTGTTTTTAGGTCTGTGGATTAATATCTGGGGGTTCAATTCGATTCCCTTGGCCAATGTCTTTGTTTTTATGCCAATATCAAGTGTTTTTATTACTATAGGTCTGTAATGGAGCTTAATGTTAGGGATGGTAATCCCTCCAGAAGTTCCTTTATTGTATAGGATTGTTTTGACTATTCTTGGTTATTTGTTTTTCGATAAGAAGTTGATTTTTGTTCTTTCAAGGTCTGTGAAGAATTGTGTGGACTAATATCTGGGTATTCTATTCAATTCCATGTGTCAACATCTCCGGTTTTATGCCAATACCAAGCTGTTTTCATTACTGTAGCCCTATAATAGAGCTTGATGTCAGGGATGGTCTTGCTTCTGGAAGTTCCTTTATTGTATAGGATTATTTTGGCTATCCTGGATTTTTCATTTTTCCATATAAAGTTGATTATTGCTCTTTCAAGATCTATGAAGATTTGTGTTGGGATTTTGAAGGTGATTGCATTGAATCTATAGATTTCCTTGGTAGGATCTCAATTTTTACTATGTTGATCCTTCCTATCCAAGACCGTGAGAGATCTTTCCATTTTCTGGTATCTTCTTCAATTTATTTCTTCAAAGACATAAAGTTCTTGTCAAATAGGTATTTCACTTCTTTAGTTAGTGTTACCCCAATATATTTTATGGTATTTGTGGCTATTGTGAAAGGTGATGTTTCTCTGATTTCCCTCTCAGCTTATTTATCCTTTGTATATAGGAGGGTTACTGATTTTTTTGAGTTGATCTTGTATCCTGCCACATCACTGAAGGTATTTTTCAACTGTAGGAGTTCTCTGGTAGATATTTTGGGATGACTTATGTACACTATCATATCATCTGCAAAAAGCAAATGTTTGACTTCTTACTTTCCTATTTGAATCCCCTTGATCTCTTTCTGTTGTCTTATTGCTATTGCTAGAATTTCAAGCACTAGGTTGAAGAGATATGGAGAGAGTGGACAGCCTTGTCTTGTTCCTGATTTTAGTGAAATTGTTTTGAGTTTCTCTCCATTTAATTTGATGCTAACTGTCGGCTTGCTGTATATTGCTTTGATTATATTTATATATGATCCTTTTATCCCTTATCTCTCCCATACATTTATCATGAAGGGGTGTTGAATTTTGTCTAATGCTTTTTGGGCATCTAAACACATGTTCATATGTTTTTTTTTCTTTCAGTTTATTTATATTATGGATTACATTGATAGATTTTCATATGTTGAACCAACATTCCATCTCTGGGATGAAGTCTACTTGATCATAATGGATGAATTTTTTGATGTGTTCTTGGATTTGGTTTGCCAGTATTTTATTGAGAATTTTTGCATCCATGTTCATAAGTGAGATTGGCCTGTAATTCTCTTTGTTGGTTGAGTTTTTGTGTGGTTTTGGTATCAGGGTAACTGTAGCTTCATAAAAAGCGTTCGGAAATGACCCTTCTGTTTCTGTTATGTAGAACACATTGAAGAGAATAGGTATTAGCTCTTCTTGGAACTTCTGGTAGAATTCTGCATTAAAACCTTCCTGCTGTGGGCTTTATTTTTGTTGGGAGTTTTTTGATGACAGCTTCTATTTCCTCACAATTTATAGATCTATTTAAATTGCTCACCTGGTCTTGATTTAATTTTGGTATATGGTGTCTACCTAAAAAATTGTCTATTTCATTTACATTTTCCAATTTTGTGGAGTATAGGCTTTTGTAGTAACATCTAATAATTCTCTGAATTTCCTCTGTGTCTGTTGTTATGTCTCCCTTTTCACTTCTGATTTTGTTAATTTGGGTGTTCTTTCTCCATCTTTTGATTAGTTTGGATAAGGGTTTGTCAATATTGTTGATTTTCTCAAAGAACCAGCTATTTGTTTTATTGATTCTTTGTATTGTTCTATGTGTTTCTATTTTTGAAGGTTTAAGTCACAAAACAATCTGACACCAGCTTGGAATTATGATAAATAAAAGGGTTATTTATTTAAGGGGGAAAAACGTACAGATCACCATCCCAGACAAGAGCCCTCTGTGTGATGAGGAACAAAGTCTAACAGCCAGAAGCTGGAAGAAGAGAGAGAGTGCATGGCCACTGCTGCTTTTTAAAACAAAAGAGACCATGCCCAATTGGACTGGTATCTTAAAGGCTATTGGCTGAAGGAGTTTCTGTAGCATATTTCATTGCTTTAAGCCCTCAATTTGATTATTTCCAGTCTTCTACTCTTCCTGAATGAGTCTGCTTCTTTTGTTTCTAGAGCTTTCAGGTGTGCTGTTAATTCTCTAATGTGAGCTTTCTCCGATTTCTTTATGTGGGCACTTAGTGCTATGAACTTTCCTCTTAGCAGTGCTTTCATAGTGTCCCATAGGTTTGGATATGTTGGGCCTTCATTTTTGTTGAATTCAAGGAAGACTTTAATTTATTCCTTGACCCCGGGGTGCTTCAGTAGTTGACTCTTCGGTTTCCATGAGTTTGTATGCTTTCTGGGAGTGGTATGGTTGTTTAATTCTAACTTTACTCCATGGTGATCCTATAAGACACAGGTGATTACTCCATTTTTTTTTGTATCTGTGGATGTTTGCTTTGTAACTGAGTATGTGATCAGTTTTAGAGAAGGTTCCCTGAGGTGCTGAGAAGAAGGCATATTTCTTTGTTTTGGTGGAATATTCTATAGATGTCTGATAAGTCCATTTGATTCAGTACATCTGTTAGTTCTCTTATTTCTCTGTTAGTTTTCTGTCTGGTTGACCTGTGCATTGGCAAGAGAAGAGTGTTGAAATCTCCTACTATTAGTGTGTGGGGTTTGCTGTATGATTTAAGTTTTGGTAATGTTTCCTTTACATATGTGGGTGCTCTTATATTAGGGGCATAGATATTCAGCATTGAGACATCATCTTGACGAATTGTTCCTGTCATGAGTATAAAGTGTCCTTCTCCATCTCTTCTGATTGATTTTAGATTGAAATCAATTTTGTTAGATATTAGGATAGCCATATCTGCTTATGTCTTAGGTCCATTTGATTGGAAAAACTTTTCCCAAGCATTTACTCTGAGGTAGTATCTGTCTTTGAGGTTGAGTTGTTTTTCTTGTAAACAGCATAATGCTTGATCCTGATTTCATATCTATTAACTTAACCTATGCCTTTTTATAAATGAATTGAGTCCATTGATATTAAGCAATATTAATGACCAGTGGTTGTTAACTCCGGTTATTTTTTGATGGTAGTGTTTGTGTTTTTTTCTTCTTTGGGTTTTGTTGGTGGAGGTTTATCAGATGTCTGTGTTATTGTGGGTGTTGTTAGCTTCCTTTGGTTGAGGTTTTCTTTCTAGTACTTCCTGTAAGGCTGGGTTTGTGGATATGTATTGTTTAAATCTGGTTTTGTCATAGAATATCTTGTTATCTCCATCAATGGTGAAAGAAAGCTTTGCTGGGTATAGCAGTCTGGGCTTGCATCCGTCGTCTCTTAGTGTCTGTAGCAAACCTATCCAAGAACTTCTGGCTTTCATGGTTTCCCATTCAGGTGTAATTCTGATAGGTTTACCTTTATATGTTACTTGACCTTTTTCCTTTGCAGCTCTTAATATTCCTTCTTTATTCTGTATGTTTTCTGTTTTGATTATTATATGGAAAGGGAATTTTTTTTTTGATCCAGTCTATTTGGTGTTCCGTAAGCTTCTTGTACCTTCATAGGGATATCATTCTTTTGGTTGGGAAAGTTTTCTTCTATAATTTTGTTGAATATATTTCTGTGCCTTTGAACTGGGGTTCTTCTCCTTCTTCTACCCCTATTTTTCTTTACATGGTGTCCCAGATTTCCTGAATGTTTTGTGTTAAGAACTTGTTGGATTTAATGTTTGCTTTGACCAATGAAGCTATTTCCTCTATAGTATCTTCAGCATCTCAGATTCTTTCCTCTGTCTCTTTTATTCTGTTGGTTATACTTGTCTCTGTAGTTCCTGTTCATTTACCCAGTTCTTCCATATCCAGCCTTCCCTCAGTTTATGTTTTCTTTATTACCTCCATTTTGGTCTTCAAGTCTTGAACTGTTTCCTTTATCTGTTTGATTGCTTTGTCTTGGTTTTCTTGGGTATCTTTGAGAGATTTATTAATTTCTTCTAACTTTTTGTTTGTCTTCTCTTCCATTTTTGTAAGGGAGTTTTTCACTTCCTTTTTAAATGTCTCCATCATTTTTGTAAAGTTATGTTTAAAGCCATTTTCTTCTACTTCTTCTGGGTTAGGATGATCAAGTCTAACTGTTGTGTGTCTGCTAGAATCTGGTGTTACCATGTTGTTTTTAGGATGTTTGAGGAATTCTTGCATTGGCACCTTCCTTCAAATGAGGCCAGCAGTGTCTTGGCATCTTGGTCCAATCTTTGTTGTGGCTATGTGAGTACTTGGGAGTTTTTCTTGGTATGCCCTCTCTTAGGTCCCCTCAGCACTGGAGTAGGCTGTGTTTTTAGGGTTCCAAGGATCTCTCAGGTGAAAAGCATTTTTTTAATGACCAATTTCTTGAGTACATATTGTAATTTGGAGATCAGCCCTTTGTCTGATATGGGGTTGGTGAAGCTCTTTTCCCAATCTCTAAGCTGCTTTTCATCTTGTTGACTATGACCATTGCTTTACAGACGCTTTCCAGTTTCAGGAGCTCCCATTTATTAACTGTTGCTCTTAATTTCTATGCTACTGGAGTTATATTAAGAAGTGATCTCGTGTACCAACGTGTCCAAGTGTATACATCCTACTTTCTATTTTATGAGGTTCAGTGTGGTTGGTGTTATGTTGAGGTCTGTGATCCATTTGGATTTGAGTTTTTTGCATGGCAATAGATATGGATCTATTTGCATTTTCCTACATGTTGACATCCAGCTCTGCCAGCAACATTTGTTGTATACTCTTTTTCTTCCATTTTATATTTTTAGATTCTTTGTCAAAAATCAATTGCTCATAGGTGTGTGGACTAATATGTGGATCTTTGATTTGGTTCCCGTGGTCCTCTTGTGTGTTTTTATGCCAATACCATGATGTTTACATTACTCTATCTCTATAGTAGAGTTTGAAGTCCATGATTAATAATGCCTCGAGAAGTTATTTTCTTGTATAGGATTGCTTTGGCTCTCCTGGATTTTTTTTCCCCCTGAGAAGTTGAGTAATCTTCTTTCAATATCTGTGAAGAATTATATTGGTATTATGATGGGAATATTACTGAATCTGTAGATTGCTTTTGGTAATATTGACATTATGTTGATCCTACCTATACAAGAGCATGGGAGATCTTTCCATTTTCTGATGTCTTCTTCAATTTCTTTTTTAAGAGACTTAAATTTCCTGTCATACAGGTCTTTCACTTCTTTGGTGTGTGTTACCACAAGATATTTTATATTTGTGGCTATTGAAAATCATGATTTCCTCTGATTTCTTTCTCAGCCTATCTCTCAGTTTTGTATAAGAGGGCTACTGAATTTTTTTGGGTTAATCTTGTATCCTGAAACATTATTGACGATTTTTGTCAGTTGTAGGAGTTTCTGTGTAGAGTTTTGCGGATCACTTATTTATACTATCATATCATCTATGAAAATTTATAGTTTTACTTCTTCCTTTCCTGTTTTGCATCCCCTTGTTTTCTTATTGCTCTAACTAGAATTTTGAGTACAATATTGAATAAATATGGAGAGAGTGAACAGCCTTGTTTTGTTCCTGATTTTAGTGGCTTCACTGAGTTGCCCTCTGTTTAATTTGATGTTGATTGTTGACTTGCTATAAATTAATAATATTATACTTAGATTTTTTTCCTTGTATCACTGATCTCTACAAGATCTTTATCATGGGGGGGCATTGGATTTTGTTGAAGGCCTATTTTGTTGAAAATAGTCAAAAGAGATGAAAAAGGCCAGTTTATATTTGGGGCAGGAAAAATCCATCAAGATTAAGTCTCAATTCTGAACATCTATATCCCAAATACAAGAACACCCACATTTGTAAAAGAAACATTGCTAAAGCTTAAATCACACATCCAGCCACACACACTGATAGTGGGAGACCTCAACAACCCACATTTAACACTAGAAAGGTCTACTAGTCTGAATCTTATTGGAAACATAAGAGAACTGACAGATGTCATTACTCAAATGGACTTAGCAGACATCTGTAGATCATTCCACTCAAACATAAAAGGTTACACCTTCCTCTCAGCACCTCATGGAACCTTCTCTAAAATTTACCACATACTCAGTAAAAAAGAATTTCAACAGATAGAAAAAAATGGAGTAATGCCCTGCATCTTATCAGATCACCATGGCTTAAAGTTAGAGTTACACAATAACACAAAATCCAGAAATCCTACAAACTCACAAAAATTTAATATTGTGTTATAAAAAGGCCAGTTTTTCATCACAACTGACCAGAACCAAAATAACCACACAGAAACTGTATTAATTAAATCACTGCTGGGCCCATTAGCTCTAGCTTCTTATTTCCTAACTCTTACATATTCATTTAACCCATCTCCATTTGTCTGTGCATCATCAGGAGGTCATGGCCTACCAGGTACAGTTTCAGAATCTGTCTCTGGGGGGCTACACTGCTTGTCACTGACTCTGCCTCCTATCTCCCAGCATTCAGTTTAGTTTCTCCACCTATCTAAGATCTGCCCTGATATAGTTCTAAAGCAGTCCTTTATTAACCAACAGTATTCACATCATACAGAGGGGAATCCCACATTAACATTGCTCAATTGAATAACTGCTGGGTCAAGGAAGAAATAAAGAACGAAATTAAAGACTTTCTAGAATTCTATAAAAGTTTATTTGCATCATACCTAAACTTAAGGAACACCATGAAAGCAGTAATCAAGAGGAAAATTCACAGCACTGAATGTCTACACAAAGAAATTGAAGAAATCCCATACTAGTGAATTAACAGAAAACCTACAAGCTCTAGAATACAAAGAAGCAAACTTGCCCAGGAGGAGGAGAAGGCAGAAAATAATCAAATTGGCAGCTGAAATCAATAAATAGAAAGAAAGAAAAAAATTTAAAAATGACTAAAACCAAGAGTGGGTTCTTCAAGAAAATCAACAAGATAGACAAACCCTTATCCAAACAAACCAAAAGGCAGAGAGAGAATATCCAAATTAATAACATCAGAAACAGAAGGGGGTTATTTATTAAAACAGAGTGAGAAAATCCAGAGAATCATCAGATCATAATTTAAAAATCTGTACTTCACAAAATTAGAAAACTTAAAGGAAATGGACAATTTTCTGAATAAGTATCACTTACCCAATTTGGGTCAAGACCAGATAAACAATTCACATACAAATATAATGTGTAACGAAATAGAAGCAGTCATTAAAATCTCCATACCACATAAAGGCCAGAACCAGACTACTTTAGCCTATAATTATACCAGAACTTTAAAGAAGAGCTAACACCAATATTTCTCAAAGTATTCCACACAATAAAAGCATAAGGATAAATGCCAAAGTCCTTTTATAAGGCTATAGTTACACTGATACACCAAACACAAAAAGATTAAACAAAGATAGAGAAGTGCAGATCAATCTCCCTCATGAACATTGATGCAAAAATGCTAAATAACATACTAGCAAACCAAATGCAAGAACACATCAAAATATAATCCACCCTAACAAAGTAGGCTTCATTCCACAGATAGAGTTGGTTCAACATATGGAAATCTGTCAATGTTATCAGCCATAAAAACAAACTGAAATAATATAAAACATACGATCATCTCATTAGATGTTCTATCTTGGAAGATCTTGTTTTCTCCTTCTATGGTGACTGAAGGTTTTGTTGGGTATAGTAAACTGGCATGGCATCCGTGGTCTCTTAGTTTCTTCATAATGCCTGTCCAGGATCTAATGGCTTTTATTGTTTCCATTGAGAAATCAGTTGTTATTCTGATAGGTCTGCCTTATATGTTACTTGGCTTTTTTCTTTTACAGCTCTTAGTATTCTTTCTTTATTCTGTATGTTTAATATTTTGATTATTATGTGGCAAAGGAACTTTTTTTGATCTAGTCTATTAGGTGTTCCATGAGCATGTCATACTTTTTAGGCATGTCCTTCTTTAGGTTAGGAAAGTCTGTTCTATGGTCTTGAGGAATATATTTTCCATGCTTTTGACCAGGACTTTTTCTCATTCTTCTAACCCTACTATTCTTAGGTTCCATCTTTTCATGGTGTCCCAGATTTGATGGATATTTTGTGTTAAAATTTTGTACGATTTCCCATTTCCTTTGACTGATGACTCTATTTCCTCTATCGTACCTTCAACACCTGAGATTCTCTTTTCCATTTCTTGTATTCTGTTGTTTGTGCTTGCATCTCTAATTTCTTATCATTACTCAGCTTTTCCATTTCCAAAATTCCCTCAGTTTGTATTTTCTTTATTACTTCTTCTTCAGTTTTTTTAAGTCTTGATCCATTTCCATCACCTGTTTGAATGATTTTTCTCAGTTTTCTTTAAGAGTTTTCTGATTTACTCCAATTTTTTTCATTTACTCTTTAATGGCCTTATTTATCTTCATAAAGTTATTTTATGATCCTTTTCTATGGCTTCATCTACGTTGAGATGTTCAGGTCTTGCTGATATAGAACCATTGGTTTCTGTTGGTGCCATATTGATCTTTATGTTTTTGTATGTGTTTTTACACTGTTGTCTACCCATCTCTTCCTCTAGTTGGTAGAGGTGGAGCCTGTGCTTCAGGTTGTCCCTCTTACTCCAATTGGTGTAGTTGGTGACTGTGCCTCCATTGATGGTTCCTCCAGGAGCAAGCAGGGCGGAGTTTCAGGCAATTGCTCCTCCAGGTGCAGGTGGCCCCTAGGCTCAGATATTTTCTCCTCCAGATGCAGATAGAGTAACAGCTCTGGTCATTGCTCCTCTTGGTTCAGGTGGGTCTGTAGCTCTGGTGATTGCTGATGCAGTGGGGTGTCTTGGACACATGATGGCACTGTAAGCTGGCTGGAAAAGAGGTGTTTCTTCCCAGAGGCACTTCTTAATATAGTTTCTGGAAACTGCTGCTGTGGATTCTCCAGGGCCACCAAAGCAGCCATTGTACTCCTCCTCTGATGCTTCTGTTCTGAGGCTTGGGCCACGATTTCAGCACTCCCTCTCTCTCCAACACTTCCTGGCCTGGACTAGAGTGACCACCATGTTTCCTGTCTCTTTGATGCTTAGAGGCCAAGGTTGGTACCACTGTGGCTTTCCCTCTCTCTTTGATGCATCCTGTCTGGTGCCGGGGCCCCAGCCATGTGCACTCTCTCTCTCTCTTTCTATTTCTCTCTCTCTCTCTCTCTCTCTCTCTCTCTCTCTCTCTCTCTCTCTCTCTCTCCCTCTCTCACTTCCAGTCCAAGACTGAGCCCTTTCTGTGCTATCTCTTTCCATGACACATCCTGGTAGGGTGGGGCATATGTGCTGTGCCTCTTTCTCTTACTCTTTCAGACATGGGCTAGTGCCATGCTCCTGCTCTCTCTGAGACTTCCAGGCCAGGGCATAGCTGCCACTTTCCTATACCAACATAGCTCCTAACAGTAGCACCAAGAAAATGACATCTCCCTCCCCCCCATCCAAACACAATTTTGTGCTTATACTCATGGAAACTTTTCATAAAGGAAACTTCTATTTTCAACACATTGAACCATTGCAGAAAACCACAGTCAATCATAAGGTGTAGATGTGGAGCCTAGTCAAAATAGATATATGTAAAAACATTCCCATACTTAAAGTTCAGAGAATACTGTAAAAGAGAGTAGAAAGAGAGAAGGAATCATATCATAAGGGAGTTTGGTCTGTGTTTCTTTATCCTAGTAATATAAGATGCTACCCCCACAAAGTGTCATCAGCAGAACAAGGATGATAACCACAATAGGGATACCAAAGTAGATTTGGGAAATATTATGTGGCCTCAGCCCTACAAATATAACTCTATGCAACTAATGAACATGAAGGTTGGGAGATAATAACTTTCCATGTGGAGCACAGTAACTTGTTGTTTAATACCAAATGGTCAGTTGGGAAACACATAATTAACATTATACAGAATGAGCAGGAAATATTTATCTATTTTGAAAAAATATTAGTAAACAAACACAAATAAATAAGTAAGAACAATTCCAGAGAAAAAGGAGTTATGAATTTGGAAGAGAGAACAGAAATTACATGGAATAGTTTTGATGGGGAAAAAAGAAAAGGTAAAGTGAAAAATAATCCCACACCAGTTTGGATTCAAAGGGTTATTTATTTGAGGGGAAAAAACTTACAGAACTTCGTCCTACAGGACAGCCATGAAAGGAGTCTAGTCGCTGGAGCAAGAGAGAGAGCAGAGGGCTGCCGCTGCTCTTTGAAGAGTAGAGACCACGCCCCAGTGGGCTGGTATCTCACCAGCTATTGGCTGAAGGAGCAGAAGGAGCTCCTGCAGCACCTCCCTCTTTTGTTTAAGTAAGAGAGTTCTAAACCTACTATGAAATTATATACAATAAGAACAAATATCCTATTCTAACTAGTTTAAGTTTTGTATAATAAATAACTTGGCCAAGTCATGAGAGGAAAGTAACTATATTTATCTAGTCTTCAACCCCATTGAAGATCCAAGAAGGGAAATGTTACCTGGGTAATTAGGAAATGCAATCAAGCAACTTCCAAAACATGCAACAAATCAGAGACAACTGGCTGCCTGGGCAATCACCCAAAGTCACGTTTGCAGTGTTGAATCAAGCAAATTTGGCTAATGTCTAGAATAAATGACAGATTATTTTTAAGGCAAGAAATTTTCCAAAACCATCTTACCCTGTCTTGGCAAGATTTGACTGTTCTGCCTATCCATTTCCAGATACGATGTATTTTGTCAGTAGTTGAGGTATGGGCAGTTCCTTGCCCAGAGGCCGGTTTTGCCAAGAAGAAGACAAGCTCCATGTGGAGCGTCTTTGGTGCTCAATCATCCCTCAGGAATAGATTGGAGTTGCTGGGAGCGATTGTGTCTCACTACCACAGAACTCTAAATTAGAATAAATGCCATTTTCTACAGCTCTTTGAAGAGGTTGAAGATTAACTATTTGTACAGAATATAATCTCTACGTGTCTAAAACAAAACCTGATTAGTCTAGCTATAAATATGACAAACATAGATGACTATTAATCTATAATTCTTAATACCTATCTAACTTAAAGACTAAGACAATAAACAGCTGTGAAATAAATGAGGACAATGACCTCCAAATGTAAACAATGTACAAATATACATTGTAATATGGTAAACATATATATCAATACATAATATATAAGTATCTTAATCAGAGGTAGAAATGTATACTGCAATATGGTAAATATATAATATATCAATATATAAAAAATGTCTTAAACAGAGGTAGAAGCATGCATGCATACAACATTCAATATAATTTAACTTTGTATCCATATAAAAGAATCTATGCCAAAATAATTATCTATAAACAATAACTCACAAATACCAATCTATTATTCCATCATCCAATTTCCCTCTTTTTTATTTTTACAAAAAGATCCCTGAGCTTATAAAATTCCACCCCCAACCCTCAACCATATACAAACTATAATCCACGCTTTCCTCTGCGGGGTCCTTGGGCCACGAGGATGCCCTCTTCCTGTGTTGAGATCCGCGATCCAGAGGGGGGTCCTCTTTGTTCCACACGACTATGCCCACCCCCCACAGGTTCGCCCTTTCCTCTGCGGGGTCCTTGGGCCACCAGGATGCCCTCTTCCTGTGCTGAGATCCACGATCCAGAGGGGACGCCCTCTTGCTGCACTGAGATCAGCAATCCAGAGGGGTGAGTTGTGCGCACCTTGCCAGAAGGACCCCAGCTGCACAAAATCCCCTGACTGCAATCAAAGGAAAAGATGGGAAGGCACCAATACAAGAACTCCTCCAACAACCTGAAAAGTGACATGAAAACACCAGGATCCAGCAAATATGCAACAGGAAGACCTGAACAACCTAATCCAGAAGAAGTAGAAGAAATCAAATTTAAATAATATTATGAAAGTGATAGAGACAATTGAAGAGGATGTGAAGAACTCCTTTAAAGAAATGGAGGAGAAGAATACCAAAAAGTTAGGAGAAATGAATAAATCGCTCAAAGATACCCTAGAAAACCAAGAAAAAGCAATCAAACAGGTAATAGAAACAGTTCAAGAATTGAAAACTGAAATGGAGGCAATGAAGAAAACACAAACCAAGGGAAGGCTGGAGATGGAAAATCTGGGTAAATGTGCAGGAACTACAGAGACAAGTATAACCAACAGAATACAAGAGATACAAGAAAGAATCTCAGATGCTGTAAGATACGATAGAGAAAATAAACTCATTGATCAAAGAAAACAGTAATTCCAACAAATTCTCATCACAAAACATCCAGGAAATCTGGGACACCATAAAAAGAACAAACCTAAGAATAATAGGGGTAGAAGAAGAAGAAGAAGTACAGCTCAAAGGCCCAGAAAATATATTCAACAAAAGTATAGAAGAAAACTTTCCCAACCTGAAGATAGATATGCCTATGAGGGTACAAGAAGCATACAGAACACCAAATAGACTGGATAAAAAAAATCCCCTCACCATATAATAATGAAAACAAAAAACATACAGAATAAAGAATGAATACTAAGAGCTGCAAAGGAAAAATATCAAGTAACATATAAAGGTAAACCTATCAGAATTACACCTGACTTCACTATGGAAACCATGAAAGCCGGAAGGTCTTGGATAGATGTGCTGCAGACACTGAGAGACCATGGATGCAAGCCTAGAGTACTATACCCAGCAAAGCTTTCATTCACCATTCATGGAGTAAACAAGATATTCCAAGATAAAAACAAATTTAAGCAATACACACCCACAAGCAGAGCCTTACAGAAAGTACTAGAAGGTTAAGCACAACTAAAGAAAGCAAACAACACCCATAATAACACAGTCATCTAACAACCCTCCACTGGCACAACTCAAAGAAGGGAAACACACAAACTATACAACACCAGAAAAATAACTGCAGTTAACAACCACTGGTCATTAATATCACTTAATATCAACGGACTCAATTCACCTATAAAAAGACGCACGTTAAGAGATTGGATACAAAAACAGGATCCAACATTCTGTTGTTTACAAGAAACACACCTCATCCACAAAGACAGACATTATCTCAGAGTAAAGGATTGGGAAAAGGTTTTTCAATCAAACGGCCCTAAGAAACAAGCAGGTGTGGCTATACTAATATTGAACAAAATCGACTTCAAACTAAAATCAATCAGAAGAGATGGAGATGGACATTTTATACTCTTAACATGGATAATCAATCAGGATGAAGTCTCAATCCTGAATGTATATGCCCCTAATATAAAAGCACCCACATATGTAAAAGAAACATTACTAGAACTCGAACCACACATCAAACCCCACAAACTAATAGTAGGAGATTTCAACACTCCTCTCTCACCAATGGACAGGTCAACCAGAAAGAAACTTAACAGAGAAATAAGAGAACTAACAGATGTAATGAATCAAATGGACTTAATAGACATCTATAGAACATTCCACCCAA
>PVIU01031583.1:0-14632 GCA_004026605.1 Ondatra zibethicus
ACTGGGCCCAAACTTGAACATTTAAATTCCTTGATCCATATTACCAAATTACTATCCCAGTAGCAGTGTAACTAAAATTGATCTGTGATCTTGACTGTTCAGAGGAAGAATTTAAACCTTCAAAGTTAAGTTCTCAGCATCTGCATAGGTCAGTTCCCAGATGCCTGTAACTCTATCTCCACGGGATCAGAATCCTCTTCTGGACTCTGGGAAGTGCCTGTACTCACATGTACATACCTGCCCCCAACAGACATATACACATAATTTAATTTAAAAATTAATAAAAAGGGTCATATATTTATTTTATTTCTCTCTTATTGAGTTATGATGGCTATTTCTTAAGTGAGAGAAGTAAGACCTGAGGATATTAAGAGCCTAGTGTATGGGCCCAGAGCTAATGTGACAATGCTCAAATCATTCTTTGCAGCTGTTGTGTTGGCTACTTTTATGTCATCTTGAGTCATTTTGGAAGAGGGAACATCAAATGAGAAAACGTCCATGCTAGATTGGCCTTTGGGAAAGCCTGTGGGGGCATTTCGTGATTGGTGTTCGATGTGGGAGGCCTGAATCACTGTAGGTGGTGCCATCCATGGGCAGATGATCCTGAGTTAGATTTTTTTTTTTTTTTAAAAAAAGAAGGTTGAACAAGTCATGAGGAGCAAGCCAGTAAGCAGCCTTCCAGGCTCCTGCCGTGAATTCTTGCCCTGCGTGTCCTGGATGATGGATTACAAGCTGTAAGATAAAATAAATCAGTTCCTCCCTGTGTTGCTTTTGGCCGTGATGTTTTATAGTGACAACAGAAACTTAGATGAGACAGATCTGCATTGGGGTCTTTGGAACAATACCCTTATCTGGCCCTCTCTTTAGATGAACTGATCGGAATCTTCAGAACAGAAGGTAAAACAGTGTCATTTTTTAAGTCACCCGAAATGATTTTAATATGTAGCCACCTCTGAAGGGCTGAGAATATTGTAGTCTGTCTAGGGTCATAGAAAGCCCTAGCTTCACTGCCACCTCATTATCTGGTACTCTTGCTGGAGCCAATGCTAAGATTTAATGGCTTCTTCCCTGGGGGCCTGGGACGGTAGAGAGCTGACTGTGAAAGCCTGAGTTTGATCTCAAGAACTCACAAAAAGGAGAAAGAGAACCAGTCTACAAGTTTGTCCTGTGCCGTGGCACACACATGTCCACCTCCCCCATCACTACATCACACACATGCACACGAAAATAACAATAACAACAACAATAAAATAATGAACAAGTTAAAAGAAGGTGGGCTTGGCTGTGATTCACTTCTGTACTGCGGAGGAACGTCACAAGTGTTCTTGAGATCTTAGCATAGATCACACTGCCATTCTGTGCGGAGTCTCTAGAAAACTCCCCCTTCCCCCCAGACATGATTTCTCTGTGTAGTTTTAGCTGTCCTGGAACTCACTCTGTACACCAGGTTTGCCTCTAACTCACAGAGATCCTTCTGCCTCTGCCTCCTGAGTGCAGGGATTAAAGGCGTGCGCCACTACCACCACCTGGCGAAAACATGTTCTTATTAAAATATAAAGATAATAAGGACACAAGCAAGGGTTAGTGTGGAGGTATGAATGGCAGCCAGTGCAAAGGGTTGAAGACACTTGTCATAGCACAGGAAGCATTTCAAAAATATTTTTCAAATCTTGGTTATACTCAGTGTGAAATAGGTATAGACTATGCTCAGCATTGCTGAGTTATATTTTGGGACATCTCTTCCCATAATGTATGAACTGGCTTTTTATTTTGCTAGGGTTGGAATCATTCTGAAACTTGTGATGATGATAACAAGCAGAGGAGACCGGCGAGCGTTGCTCTTTCAGGCAAGTTTTCATTTGTGAGAGCTCCTATGGCAAATATGGCTGACGGGAGGCTTAAACAGCAGCAGTTTCCCTCCGGAGGCAGAAGGCTGCAAGTCTGGGGTCAGTATGCTTCAGGCGAGCGTGCTTCCAAGGCGCCCTCCTGGGCTTGCGGATGCCGCCTTTTGCTGTGCTCCTCCATGTGCAAGTGTCTGTGCTGTTTCTGTACACATCCTCTCCTTCCACACCCATTGGATTAGGGGTCACGGTCGCTGTTGTAATTGATTACATCTTTGAGGCCATTGGTTATTTTTTTGTCTTGAAAGAGCATCCTAAAGGAGAAGAGTTTATTCTGGCTCACGGTTTGAGAGGCTACAGTCTATCATGGTGGGAAGACATGGCTGCTGAGGCAGTGAGAGCCTGGGGTGGCCAGCGTGGCTGATGGTACCGTGTTCATAGTCAGGAAGCCGTGTCCACAACAGTAAGCAGGAATGTCCCATAGCTCTCAAAGCCTAACCTAAATGATCTGCCAGTTAGGTCCCATGCCCCAAAGAGCCCACAGCCTCTTAGAAGATAACACCAGCTGAGGACCATGTGTTCAAGACATAACTCTTCTGGGACATTTCACATTCAAACACAACCAAACTCAAGTCTCCAAATACAGTCCACTAGGGACAGGTAGGGCATCAATATTATAAGTTAGAGAGGGGGTTGCTAGGAGACAATATCGAACCTGTAAAGGGGACTGACTGGTCTGTGTGAAGTGTAATACCAGCTAGCCTTATCTATTAGGAAATCAGACTTTGTCAGAATAGTCTCAGACAGAGACAATGTTGCCCTTGAGGGGACTTTTTCTATGTCTAGAGATGTGGCAGCATTGTTTGCTCGTTTGTTTTGGTTGTCATCACTACAGTAAAAGGTACTAATGGTACCCAGTGAGTAGAGATTAGAGACACAGTTAAATGCCCTACCCTTTCTCTCACAGTGACAAAGAATGACCTGGTCTAAAATGTCCACTGGCGTTTTGCCAAGGTTCAGAGCAGAACACTGGGTTAGGGAGACATTGATGTGATTTTCTGTTAGGATAGCTGCTAGCTGTGTGCCCTGCGTCATAGCCCTTCGTTATGAGTGTCCCCATCTCTAAGTCCCTGTGGTGGGGAATGAGCTCAGCTTGGATAGCTTTTTGCACACTGACCTCTTCTGGGAGGCTCTCAACAGCCTTCAAGCGCTTTCTCACACTCAGAGACCTCACTAGAACCTGAGCAGGAGTTGGCACTAGGAGTTGGCACTAGGAGTTGGCACTAGGAGTTGGCACTAGGCAGGATCCAGCATGAGATAAGAAGGGCCAAGAAAGGGCAGGGGAGCCACAAGAAGGCAAAGGCCACGTCTTGTAGAAAGATACTGGAGTCCATATTTTCTTTGGATATTTTCCACTTGCAAACATGTCAGTTTCACTGATCAAAGTGTGGCTTGAGTTAGGCGCAGCTCTCTTTCTGAATGCAAGAGGTCATGCAGTGCACGTCCAGCATATGTGCTGCCTGCTGCCCCTTTCCTGACGTTATTCCCAAAGGGGGCTGTCAGACACATCACATTTCTTGTTCACAGCATCAGGTGCATTAAGGCCCCAGGGGTGTCAGGAAAAGCTGAGGAGTACAGGATGTGTTGAGAAGAGAGGGAGGTATGACGCACAGCCCAGCATCGTAGTTTTTCTACTAATTAACACTTTCTTTGAATGCATTCTTCTACTCTGCAGACAATCTGATTTGTCCTTTGTTAGCTTCTCCCCAACCCTGCTGCACAAACCTGTGTTTGCATTGCAAAAGTGGAGTCTCAGGCTCCATTCTGAGGACCTAGTGCAGTGGCGACTGCACTTTAGAAGATCCCAGGTGATTCCTGCACACCGTGGGCAATGCAGCTCTGTGCCCAGCTGTAGCTCCCTCTACTTTCTGGAATCTTTATTTGTTACCCTCATTAAATCATGAATCTCTTGGACTTGTGTCTTGGCTTTTTGGACCTTGATGAGATGTAAATATTTGGTAAATTTAAAGTACCTGTGTCCTCTAAGCCATGCTTCAGTAATCCAATCCTGTCGATGTGTGTTAGAATAAATGCTTTAAACAACCACAAGAAGGGGAGTGGGAAGGATTTAAATTCTCCTTTAACCTGCGGCTGCTATTAACTGATGAATACCTGCTGGGTATTCGCACTGTGCATACAAACTTACTCCACCTTCACAAAGTTCTCAGAGCCGGAATTTTTCATCTCCAGGTTACATATTAAGACTGGCAACAGAATTCTGCACCTCAAGTAAGGCAGGCAGTGCTAGGCGCTGGCTTCAAGGCTGTTTCTAGCTCCACATCACTCCCAACAAACCACCCATTGAAAATTAGTCTAATAAATATTGATACCATTAGCATAGCTCCTCATCTCATTGTGAATAATAAATAAAAAATAAATAAAGGTGTGTGTTCTCAATATTCTCACCTTGTGGCCCAGTCCGATATTTTATGACAAAGTTGGATTTTATTCCCCCCATGGGAAACAGGTTAAAAGTCCAGGGCTAGCTTGCTTCTATTCCTTGGATGGTCATACCTGTTCAAGGGGGTGTGGCAGGATCATGGTTCCCTTAAGTGTTTGAGGAACCGGATACCATTTCCACGATTGCTGCTCTAGTTTGAATCCCACAGTGACTATGCGCAGAACTCATCTTTGGCAGCACTTGTGGATTCTCAGGTAAGACGTCACTGTGCTGATATTTGCATTTCCCTGTGGACCAGTGCTGTGTCACTTCAGACTGCATAGGAAACAGACGCTTTGCAAAAGTAGAGAGTGTTTTTCTTTTCCTACTGTGGTGTGATTTCTCTGTCCCGTGTAAACGGAATGGAGGCATTCAGTTGAACCAACACCTTGAAGAATTCTTCCTTGAAAGGCAACGTCCTCCTTTCTATTGCTTTTCCATAATAGTGAGTTACCTCTTTCATGTGCTCAATCAATCATCACACCCTAAACTCTACAGACCATCCAGTGTGCACAGAGGGATGAACAGAGGCCCCTGCAGTAACCGGAGTGGACATTTATGGAAGGTGCGTCATGAGTGGATTCCTGGCACAGGTTCATGGGCACTGAGCAGGACCTCACCTGCCATTGGCACTCTCTCAGGAAACTTCCTGAGAGGTAGAGTTGAATCGCTCTTGAAGAGTCGGGTATAATTAGCACTGACAATGGGATTCCGCACCTTGAGTAAGGAAGACAAATATCAGTCAAGTCGGGCATGGTAAATGAGGAAAAGGGAAAGGTTTCAGGCAGAGCAAAGGACATGTGAAGAACCAAGGGGATGGGGGTGGAGAGTGGAACAAAAATGGAAGGCAAAGCTCTTCCAGAAACCCTGGAGTGCCATCGAATGTCAATAACTGAACGGCATTTAGTGCCACAAAGGAACAGCACAGTCCTGTGACTTGACAGAGCCATGTTTCCGCTAGATGCCAATTCATGTTATCATGTGTCTAATCCCAAGCTGAGAAAGGCCAATTGTCTTCTGTCGAAACAGGGCTCTGCATTCCACCCTCTCGCACCCGGCAGAGTGGCTGAAGCTGTGCTTTGTCTCATAGTTATGATCCATGACAATTACATTACCTAGAATAACAGTCCTTAGAGTGAGGGTGACAAATTCATCGCTGGTGCTTAAATCAACTCCCGTCACTTAAACAAACATCAGCTTGACTTCCTTACTTTCTCTGTCAGTGTCGTGAGAAAGCGTTCCTGCAGCTTTTGTTTGATGCTAGAAATGAAGACCTGAGGGATGGGCAAAAGGGAAGAAGTTTCACACACACCAAATATCCATGCTATGAAATAAGCGATACATTCCTGCATACCCGAGGAAAGAATTTGGCCCCAGGGCATGAACTCACTCACCTGGATATGAAATTCACCTAGAAATAAAAAGCAAAAAAGCACCATAAAACCGATCGTAGCACTTGTCAGTTTGGGAGAACTAGGAACACTGAATATCTCATAGAGTTTTTGAAGCGCCTCCTAATCTCCAAGGAAGCGCCTGTCTTCTGTCACAACTGGGGCACTTCCTGGCAAGACTTTACGAGCACTGAGCAGGGATCTCACCTGGCATGGAACTTCAGATTTGAGACAGGGTGTTGGCTGATGGGGCTCAACTAATTAGCCGACAGGTCACACAAATGGCTGTCTTCTCTCTCGTGCCCTTTAGTAGGTAATAGCCCACATTCGGTGGTAATCTGCTAGGCATGGACCTCATAGGGAAGGCACGTGCTGTGTCAGGTAGTTTAGAAGAGTAAAGTTAACCAAACTGCCAAGGTTGTCTAACACCTAAGTGGTAGAGCTGGGTTTGAAGCCAGGCAAATAGGACCAGACCATGCTTTTCTACCACAGTGTGCTGTCTTTCTGTGGTGTCTAGACTTGTAGCTTAGAATTTTGTGCCAATTTCTTAAATTCCTGAATCTTAGTTATCACAGGACTCTCTCAGAGGACAATGAAGGAAGGGTTATTCAAAGAAGAAAGGGAGGCAGAGAAAGAGACAGAAAGACTCCAAGACGCATGCCTAAGATGCCGTGGCTGGGGCAGATCGCATCCCAGAATCTTCCGCCGTAAACAAGGTGGTTTTGAACAAGGCGCTCAGGTCTCTGGCTCTGAGTTTGAAAGCTGAAAGATGGGATCAGATGTTCTCTCTGGTTTCGTTCAGTCTCCCAATCTATAAATCTAATTTACTTAGCAAACAGAGAAAGATATGTGGTGCTGGTGGTGGTGGGAACCGGGGAGAGGTTTTCACCAGCAGGATCTAATTCAGCCTGGGGTTTTATGTTACAGGGATATGTTCGTTAGAGGTTTGTAGACTGCAATTATAAAAACCCAACCTGAACCAAGCCGCTTATGTTCAGACTGGGGGATTTATTGATTTTGTGACTGGGAAGCATCATGGATTCCAGGGACTTGGGAGGCATGTGGGCTTCGTTTGGGAAGGGCTTGTCAGCTGGAGCTGAGAGCCCCCATATCTTTGCCTCTCTGAAGCTCAGATTCTCTCACAGAAAGACTACCTGGCCAAGTGGCAGAAAGTGAATCTCTCTTCTATTTGATTCAAATTCTTCAGGAAGCCATTTCTCCAGCCTGGGTCTTATGTTACTTCTCTGTCTGTCATGGTGACTAAGACGCGTGACAGAAACGACCCAAGCGAGTCGTTTGATGAGGACAGACTCATTTATCCTTACCGTTTTGGTTCAGTCCAAATATTCTGATGCCACACACTTGGGCAGACACCATGGTGGCAAGAGGATGTGGCCCAGGACCTCTGTTCATATCACAAAGGACAGGAAGAGCAGTGAAGAATGCTGGCACTCAGATAGCGTTTTATTTATTTGTTTATTTTTGTCCCTTACTCCATGTGGGCTACCAGTCATAGGTAGCCAAACATGTTCAGCTTAGGCCTTCTACCCGTATTTAATCCTGTATGAAAATATGCTCAGAAAAACCCAGAGATAGCCGTGTTGATGATGTTGATTAAGCTCCAGGTTCCACTGGAATGATAGACTATGGACAATTGGGCAGAATTAGGAAGTAGAGACAGCGTAACCCAGTGAGAATCTGAGCCGACTATGGTCATAGCCTCTAATGAGCCAGGTTGAGTCTTCCTGGATGATGAGAATGGAAGCTTCCATTCATTCAAGTTGAAGGCAAAGCTGGGGTCAGCTGAAGAACTTAGCTTCACTCATAGACAGTGGATGAACGGATTAAGACTAGAATGCACATCTTAGACTTCTTCTTCTCTTTATCTATATGAGAATAATACATTATATTTCACTAGGGAACCTAATAACTCATTTGAAACTCTATAGCCACTTGAGATAATTTTAAGATCTAGAAAAAGGAATCTAAAAAATTATCCCCTTTCTCTTACTAAAAGATACACCTATCTGTTCTTCTATAGATTTATCTGGTCCAATGTAAATTAAATATTGCCATATTTTCCTCCAAAGTAAGCCTCCCTTCAATTCCTAACTTTATAAAACTGTCAGAAAGATTTTTTTTATCTTACTATTTAAAAGTGGGCTTTAAATGCATCTCACATTTCGTGCAACTCTCTAACCTCTCATCTCTCCATTCCCCAGACTGAGCCACAAGGTGTCCTGGTGGCACAGCCACAAGTGGGACATGTTCTTGTTTGAGGGCCGAGGCACTTGGAGCTGGGGAAAGATCTCCTTTGTGTGAGCCTCAGCCCCAGCATGTTCTGTCGCGCTCCATGGAGTTGTTCATGTGTGAGCCCCAGCCCCAGTATGTTCTGTCGCTCTCCATGGAGTTGTTCATGTGTGAGCTTCAGCCCCAGCATGTTCTGTCACGCTCCATGGAGTTGTTTATGGGCTACTTCCTTTCAACCCCAACCGGCAGACCTCTGGCTGCATTTCACAAGCTATTAAAAACACGAGTGTTCCCTTTGCTTGTGTGTGTGGCATCTAACCATTTATTTTGAATACTGCATATTTGGAAAAGCATTCAAAATAGAAAATGACAGCTTTGGGGGATTTCGCCTGTGCCCGGGTGAACTGGGTCTATAATCTGAAACATACTCACATTATGCAGGAATGATGGCCACGGTCTGTTGCTGGGCTTTTTTTTTTTAATACTTGAAAGCTCCATTTTTCTATTTTCAGGGAATTCTGTTTTGATTTCTGTTTTCCATAGACAGTAGCAGAAACTCACCTCCCTTAATCATTCATGGCCTTCCCTCTCTGTTTTTATTTTGGCTCCAAAGAGTTTTTCATTTTCCAAAAATACCCTGCAAACCATACAACTTATTTCTCGGTATTCCTTAAACCAATGCAACCTTTGGTTAAGTGATGTCCCTATCTTTATACGACACTGTCAGGACCATTTTATCCTCTTGTAAACCCTGTGAAATCGTGATCATTCTTCTCCCCATGTTACAGATGAAGGAACCTGAAGGTCAAGTTAGTGCCTGGAGTCTATGTCTAAAGTGCCTATGCTTCTTAACTGTCCATCTGTCCAACCATTTACCAATCCAAAAGCAATAATTACACTTCATTTGTATAGGTAAACAGGCCATTTGCTCCAATGGAAGCCTGTAGAAGCTCTCAGAAATCCAATGGAATACCGTCGTTGTTCTTCCAGCAGAGCTGGAGCGTTGCTTATTTCAGAAGACAGGAGCTATGTGTGATCAGGTCTGATAGCACCACATTTGACTACGCTGCCGGCTGCCCAAGCTAACACAGACCCTTGCTCATGCATTCCACTTGGGCTCTTGCTTTCCTCAGTGAGGGGAAGGCCCAAACTGACAGCTCTGGAGCAGGTGGGAGGGACTGCTTTGCTCTTCTCTCAGCTCAGCTGGCAGTGTCTCAACCAACTATTGTACTGGTACCAAATAACAGACTAGTCTTCCAGTTTTCTTTGCCCTTACTTCATACTCGTAGTGGCTGCTGGTTGGAGTTCCTCACAAAGAAGACAACTGTGTCCTTGGGGCTGGAGAGATGGCTCAGTGATTAAGAGCACTTGCTATTCTCCCAGGAGACCTTAGTTTGGTTCCCAGTACCCTTATTGGGAGGCTCTTAGCTGTCTGTAACTCTAGACCCTCTTTTGTCTTCCACAGGCACTTGCAAGCATGTGGTACACATACATACGCACATGCACATAAAATAAATATGCAAATCTTTAAAAGGAAGAAATAAAGAAGAGAAGGAAGGATGATAGACAAGTGTATTCTAGTCCGAGGTTGGCAAGTATTCAGTAAAGGACCACTTATATAGGATTACATGAAGTAAGTACTTGACTTGGAAGTGAGATACATGCAGAGCATTGTACAACTCAATAATTAAGACAAATAATATTTTAATGCAAGCGATTTTAAAAATCAAAATTAAAATTGTATGTTGAACAAAATGCCAAAACTTAGATAAAGACCAGCTGATTCCCGTGCCCTTCAGGACCACACAGATGAGTGAATAAGAAATACATCATCAATTCTGCATGCTAGTCAGAGTACCGATGTCCTGCACAGGATTTGCTCATCATCTGGCTGCATCCTTCCCCTACGTTCTTCCTCTGGGTCTCCTGGGAAGTCTCTCTGAGTCTTACGTGTGCTTTGCTGTTCCTCTCTGTTTGTAAGTCAGAACACCAGGGAAACTCAGGGCTGGAAATGACTCTGCAGCTCTCCTAACAGTGAGTGGGTCTTCTATGGGGTTGCAGAGACGGAGGCTTCCGTCACAGGCCTGCTAGACGCCTCGTTATGTGGCCATGGTAAAGGAGGCAGGCTCTCGGAGCTTCTTTCACCGATTTGATCCCAGAGTCAGAGTTCAGAAGCTATGCTTCCCTCACGCTAATTAGTTAGCAGCACGCAGGATTAATGATGAATGTGTTCACTTCTGCATCGTATCCTCGATCTGCGTTGTGAAATGCCTCACCGGGTCCAACCGGAGCAGAACGAGCTGACTAGGAAACTGATTCTCCTGTTCATTGCCACTTGCCTACTGTATTTGCTTGGATACACTTTGGTGTCTGTCCCTCGGCTGAGGTCCTGGGTTGGGTGGACAAGGGCTGTCCAGGCGAGGCTCTGGATGTTCCCTATCGTCTCACGTCTTTACGTGAGCAATTCTTCTCATCCACACACCCTCTCTTGAGCCCATTAACAGAGCAAAGCATGTGATCCCGGTCCTGCCTCTGCAGCTCCTGGACCACAGTGAACTCAGAATTCTCTCCCCCTGAGGGCCAGGAGAGGCTGAAAACTGCTGTTTCTTCGGCCGGGTTTCTGGGACACCTATGGGCAGAAGAACATCCATCCTTTCACACTAGTTGTCCACAACTCAATGCTCCTCAAAACCACTTTTTAAAGAAAACATAGTGAAAAACATAATCTTTATTTTGTGACTAAGACACCTCTGAAACTTTTGGGGTAGTGCTAGGGACTATGGGATCCAGGCCTCCCACGGGTGAGGTGAGCGAGCATTCTACCATTACCACCCTATACACCAAGTGCGTTGCAGCAACTTCCAGGGTTCCTCAGCATCTGTTTGCTTTTGAGTTGTTTTATATTTATAATTTTTGATTAGCCACCTGTGGACATTAATGATATTTGAAAAAAAGGTAAAATGGAATTTTAAAAATTATATAGAGAAATCAATAAATGTAAAGCTACAATGCATCTGCTTGCCTTTATACTATTTGTTTTTTTTTTAATTCACTACATAGTTGTGGTAGCTCGAATGTAATGATCCCCATAAGCTCAGAGGGAGTGGCATTATTAGGAGGTGTGGCTTGCTGGAGGAAGTGGTCACTGTGGGGGTAGGCTCTAATAATGCTTTCATAATGCTTAAGCCACGCCCAGTGTCACAGCTCTCTTCCTGTTGCCTGCAGATCAAGATGTAGGATTTCAGCACCATGACTGCCTGCACACCACCATGTCCTGCTATAACGACAATGGACTAAACCTCTGAACGACAAGCCAGCCCCAATGAAATGTTTTCCTTCCTAAGAGTTGCCACGGTCATGGTGTCTCTTCATGGCAACTGAAGCCCCCACTAAGACAGAAGTATTCTACAACTTACTGTGTGCACAGTTCTTACTGAATAAGAACTCTAACGGGTTATGCCTCATGGAGACATAATTTTTAAAGAAGCAGACTGTAGATTAACTGATGAATATTTGTATAGACAGTTTCTCTTTATTTGAGTGTTCCCGTGGGTATTGTCTCTTGTATTTCCTCTCAAGTTCATCAGTGTGCATGTAGAGGGCTGGGTGCGGTGGCACACGCTGAATCCTAGCCCTTGAGCTGAGCTTTAGCAGCACACAAAGTATGTTTAGGGGCAGTGAGATGGCTCAGTGTGTAAAGCACTTGCTGTGTAAGTCCTAAGCTCTCTTAGTCAGGGTCACTATTGCTGTGACAAAACGCCATGACCAAGCAGCCCTTTGGGGAGGAAAGGTTTATTATGTCTCCACATCACTGTTCATCATCACGGGAAGTCAGGACAGGAACTCAAGCAAGGCTAGAGACTGGAGGCGTGAGCTGATGATGCAGGGGCTATGGAGGATGCTTCTTACTGGCTTGCTTCCCTTGGCTTGCTCAGCCTGCTTTCTTATAGAAAGGACCAGCAGCCCAGGGATGTCACCACCCACCATGGGCTGGGCGCTCCCCCATTGATCACTAACTGAGAAAATATCTTAAAACTGGATCTCATGGAGGCCTTTCCTCAAATGAGGCTCCTTCCTCTCTGATGACTCCAGCTTGTGTCAAGTTTATACACTAACCCAGCCAGTACACAGGCCTGCCAACCTCATCCCTGGAACACACGTAAAGGTGGAAGGGGAGAACCACAAACTTGTCTCCTCAGCTCCATATGTGTGCTTTGGCATATGTGTGCCCACACATGTATCATAAATCACACCCAATATTAATATGATAAATAAATATATTTAGACCATGTGAGTCATAAGTACTAGAAAATGCATTCAAGGGACTGAAGACGTGGCTTAGTGAATAAGACCTGTTGCACAAGTAGGAGGAGCAGAGTTTCAAGTTCAGATCTCTAGCAACCACATAAGAAGGTGGGCAGGTATGGTGGCCTGCTTCTAGCAGTTAGGAGGCAAAAGCAGAGGATCCCTAAGGAAAGCTGTCTAGTTAGACTAACCAAGTCCGTGAGTTTTTCACTCGGCTTCAGTGAAAAACCCTCCTCAAGGAATAAAGTAGAAACCAGCTGAGGAAGATACTAGACATCAGCCTACCATCTCTACACATCTATGCACACACACATGCGAACATGCATATACACAGGCAAGCACACATATATATATACAAAAGGGGAAAGAAAAATGTGCTTAAGGTTATCAGCTGGAACTGGAGAGTAAGACCCTATTGTTGAAGATACTTTACACTTGGGTCACAGGACTCACGTAAATCAAATTGGAACTGATTTGATATTTCCTTCCTTCTGGCTAGCATTCGCACTAGAAGGTGCCATGCAGGGTGTCATGGATGAAGAGTCATCAATGGTCACATGTAATTGTGGTAACTAAACTAAAATAACAACCTGTCTTGCAAGATATGCCTATTGGTGTAATAATGGCATAGCTACTATAGGAATAACCAACAGCTTTCTGATTGGATTTGAGACTCACACCACAAGAGGGAATTCATTGCTAGTACTATAACCTGGTCAAAAGTCCATGACTGAGGAGATCATAGGACTTGGGAGGAGAGAGGACCTACTCATTTTTTAATAAATTGATGTTGTCAAACCGCTTTCTAAATACTTATGTCTATTTATACCCATTTATTAGCACTTCTCTCAGCCTTCATCCGAGAAACTTCTTTTTGCAGTGTATGATGGGAAATGCAAAGACTCACAGCTAGCCAAGGGCTGAGAATGAACAACTGTTGAGTGCTTGGCTCTAAATATCTGTATCACCACCTCCAAGACTTGGGGAATGTTACAGAAGAGGTGGCTAAAGGAACACAAAAGCCAGAGGATGGGGAAGATTGCTGTAAAACAGGGTCTTCTGGGAAGACATGACAGTTGTACCCATGAACTCATTACTGCTCTGGTTACCTGAACAAATCTGTAGAGGAATGGATTAGATAGCATTCTAACATTCACGGGGAGAGGTTCCTGAGTCCCCAAGCCTCCCCGAGGTACTATGATCAGTTTGTGGTTTCTGGGGGAGAGGGTGTCATTTTCTTTAGTGATGTAATCACTGATAACGTTTGTTTGTGCTCCAGTAAGTCCCCACTCAGGCATATGTGGGTAACCACAGCTAAACTCAGTGGGGCAGATGGATTCCCGCCACCACACATTTACCTATATCATTTTTGGAAACAAGAAAGTTTAAGTGGGGGAGGAAGGGGGATGAGAAGCAGTAATGGGAGTACAATAGACTAAAAATCATTGCACACATATATGAAATTGTCAAACAATAAAATCTGTAAGCATGGGCATATAATTACAATGTAATTTGTTTAAGACATCAAACAAAATTATTACTCTACCCCAAATTTCTTAACATTGTATTTTAAAAAGTTTGAATTTCCTTTAAAAATGTGTTTAGATTTTTTAAAAAGAAACACAGAATTTAAAAATGGTGAATTACCAAAAGAAAATTAAAATTTAAAAATTATAGCTATAAGCAAATTGGTATATGGTGGTGCCATCAGTATGTGCATTACTGATCAAAGCAAAGACATTTTACTTCCAATTTGTTCATTTAGTGCTGGAAATAAGCTTAAAAACTCACAAAGATATTTGCCAATGTAGGCAGAATGAAGTATAATTCAATAAAGTATATCAAAACTGTAGACAAAGCTGCCAGAATATGCCTGCAATTCCAGAGTGTCCTCGAAACTAAAAACCTAAAGAATACATAACAGGCATAAGGTGCCAATACTGCTTAGTGATATATACTAAGAAATCGAACATTAATACATACAAAATTGTGTCTATTAATATTCATGCTTGTATAATCTGGAGGCACTTTGAGGAAAAAACAGACACATTTCTTTTTCAAGAGTCTTTGTATCTTCACCAGTTGTATCCTTGCTCTGCATTAATGTTTTGCTATAATATGAGATTCCTGACATTTTTCCTCAGTGTTTTCAGGCCTAAGATTGCATCTATCATTTGTCTAATTTGTCTCCCAGTCCTTTGTACTTAACTTCTTTCTTTCCTGGGAGCTTTTGCTATCTCTTTACTGTTAGCATCGTGAGCAATTTATAATGTTGTGACACAAGAGTTTGTGTGTGTGTGGGTCTGTCTATCCTGCATGTGGGTGTCTGTCTATCCTGCTGGGGG
>PVIU01031584.1:0-14605 GCA_004026605.1 Ondatra zibethicus
TAATGATCACATCTTTAAAAGTTTTTTAAAAATTCTGTGTAGAGGTGGGGGGTGTGCATGTGAGAACAGGCGCCTGTGGAGGTCAGAAAAGGGTAGTATATCCCCTAGGGCTACAGGAAGTCATGAGCTGCTGAGTGCTGCTCAAAGCCAAACTCATGTCCTCTGCAGGAGCAGTATGTACTCTTAACTGCCGAGCCATTTCTCTAGCCCCTAATGATCATGTTTCGGTTCTTGTTGTATAAAACAATAAATGTTAGACTTCAGTTAACTTTAATTGAGCATTGGGTTATTCCAGAGTTCCCAGTTTTCAACAGTATAAACAAATACCTTTCGAGTGTTTCATTTTTCTTTTGACATGTAATCTATTTACTTGAAGATGTGTTTTAGACCTTGCATCATTAGTCCTAAGATCTGAGCCAATGGAATATTGCCGAGGCTTGTACAAGCTGCTTCAACCAGGACTAAGTATGGTTTTCTCAAAGTGATATTGTGAGCATGTCCCAATTTCACATTAGGGAGTAAACCGTCTCATTTTAGTGAAATCTGTGGGTTCCGCGTGACCACACGTGGTGTTGTATTTGCCCCTGTGTAGAAATCTGAGTAAAATAATCACTTTTTCCTAGTAACAAGATGATTTGATTTCTCACCATCAAGCTGGCCCTCTTGGAAACCCCAAATGTCGACTTTTCGTCAGAATTCATAGAGTGTTCTTTCTCACCCTTCTCCTGCATCAGAGTCCCATGCTACTCATATGAGCTAATACTATCTTTCAGAGAATTTGAAACATAGTGGCTGGCTGTCTCTGGCTGTCCAGTCCACCCTGTGGCCTGGTATCCATGGCCCCAAATCTACCCGTGGTCTCCCTCCTCTCTTCATGTACAGAATCGTACTAGTTTACATGAAGGCCAGAGGGCATTTCTTAGGCGCCAGCTACCTTTTTGGTTTGTTTTCTTGTTATAGACACTGGCTTGGAATTAAGAGGGCAGGCTAGGGTGACAGGCCAGCGAGACTCGGGATCCACTTGTCTCTACTCGGGATCCACTTGTCTCTACCCTCTCAGCACTGGGATGACAAGTGCAAGCCAGCACACCTGGCTTTGGCTCACACCTTTTCCTTGACCCTAGTCAGTTCTATCTGAAACTCTGACCAGTGAGGTCACGTGAAAAGAGCACAGAGTTCAGAGTCAGACAAATCAGACCAAATTCTTCGCTTCTCCACCTGCATACACGCTGCGTGACATCTAAAGCTATCTGCGGTCTCATCCTGCTTCAACTTCCTGACCAGCACAGTGCCTGATTGCTATGAAATTTAGATTATTTTTTTTGTTTGTAGATAATAGCGATGACTTAAGTGGAGCAGAGACTTATATACTAAACTCAGTTTAGTTGGTTTCCCAGTGTTGTACTCTTTCTTCCTCATTCTAGCCTAGGAAACAGTCTTTATGTGTGTGCATGCATGCTTTCGTATGTGCAAGTGCGTGCAGCTATGTTCATTCATGTGCATGTGGAAACCAGAGGACCGCCTTGGCTATCATTCCTCAGGAGCCATCCACTACCTTTTTGAGACAAGGTTTCTCATTGGCTAGCAACTTGCCAGTTAGGCTAGGTGGGCCGGCCAGCAAGCCCCGGGGATCCACTTGCCCCTGTCTTCCCAGCACCTGGATTACGCCTATCATGATGCCTGTCATCTTTCCCCTAGGTTCTGAGGCTCAAACTTGTTTTCTCACATGCACACAGCGAGCATTTCTGCAACACAGCACCCCCAGCCTGAAGCGGCAGCTTTCTTAGTATTCCCTCTCGTTTTATAGGTGAGGGCTCCAGAGGTGAGAAGCAATGCTGAACTCTATGCTGCTGCCGTTGTGCCGGTGAAAACCATAGGCTGTCATCAACTGCAGCCAAATAACCGCCTCGGTCTCATAGCAAAACCCAGCAGAATCTGTTTCTTCAGTGTCTGCTCTCTGGCATCTAAACCCATGCTTTTCAGTATTAAACCGAACTCAGTAATATTTGGGCACCCTGCCGGGCCCAGATGAGAGACTTAAAACCTGTTATCTCTTTTTCTTGTATTTTTGGCCACCTTTGCCCACCTCCTAAATGGACCCAAGTCTCAGGCTCTTTGTGTGCTGACAAATATCAGAATTCTGAATTTCACCATGGAACAGGGAACCCAGAGCAAACACAATGGGGGAAAATTACCGTGGCCGAGGCTGACAACGTGTGGATGGGGGCGGGGGGCACAAAAAATGCAGGCGTGCACAGAGACCTGATTTGAATGGTATTTCTGAGAGGAGGCTAAGTAGGAGCTGAAAATGGCCTTTTAAAATACAGCACATAAGGATGCAATTCACAGCGACGTCTCCTCTGTAAACACGCAGCTGTGGGGTTTGTGAGGCTCAACGCGCACATACCGACAGCATACAAATTGTCAAACGCTTAAAGTTCCATTATTGCAGAGAGGCCTCGCCCAGTGTCCTTAAATGGTCCCAGCCTTTTTTCCCTTTAAACCACAAGATCCACATCCCTCAAAATATATTGACAAAAATCGCATACCAGAGATCATATATAATGATTTTTCAGATTCTTTAGATTTATAATTGCTTGCTAATAGGACATTTTTTTTTTAAACAAATATTGAAGTTGGTCTTCCAAACTCCTGTAGGGACTCTCTGGGCAAAGACTGTACATTTACAGCACTCTTACGGGGTGTTGGGATTATCTGCCCACTTTTCTCAAGCACATGGCTCTCAGTCCCTTCTCCTGGACGTGCGATTCTTTTGTGTTATGTGTGAGTGAGTGCATGTTCCCGTGAGTGTGAGAACACATATATGTGTGCAGGTACATGTGCACATGTGAATGTGTAGGTGTGGAGACCCACCTCAGATGTTTTTTGTTTGTTTGTTTGTTTCAAGGCAGGGTCTCTCTGTCCTGGGCCTTGTTAAGCAGTTTAGGCTCCCTGGCCAAAGCCAACCACCCCCAGGGACCTGCATTTCTCTGCCTCTCCAGATCTTGGATTCTCAGCTTCTACCACCATGCCCAGATGTTTTAGGTAGGTTCCATGGATGGAACTCAGTTCCTTGGCTTGCAGGCAAGTGCTTTATCATCTGAGCTCGCTCTTTAGCCTCTGGGCAATTCAGCTCTTATGAGTTCTTTGTGACCCTTCTATGAGATCATTCTTGCCTGATAATTCCCTTTAAGTAGCTATCTAATGCTGGGTAGGAAAAGAAGAACTCCCTGGAGCTTTGGATCTAGCAATCTGGAGCTTCAGTCTTCATCTGCTTTGAAAGTTTTGGGGTGTAACACTTGCAAACTGTCAACCTTGGGGTTCCCCACAACAGGAAGAGATGCGGCTGCAGCAGATAGTCAGCACTTGAGCTCCTGGCTCAGGCGTTTGCTCCTCGTCTGACTTAGTCCACTTGTGCTGACTCAACTGTCCTACAAGTTGATTAAGTCCTATAAGTTTGGCTGGGCTTTTGTCCCTTATAATTCTGTCCACACAGATCTGCTCAGGGCATGCAAAGCTTTTATGATTATTTGTGTGTTATCACCAAGGAAGGAGAATATGCCTGTAGTTTGTTGTTTTTTTTTGGGGGGGGTAATGATTTCAAAGTGGATGAACTTGGGGGTTTTGGATGGCATCCTTTGCATGCCGCTCGAAGCTCCGGTCTTAACCTTGAGCACATAAAACAATGTATTCCCATTCACGATCTCATGCTCCAGAGGCCAAATTCCCTGGAAGATAGAATTTACTTCCTTGAGAAGAAAATTTCATCTGAGTGTGGTTGCCCAGTAACTGGAAGGCTGAGGGAGGCTGTAGTGGGCTTAAGGACATCTTGGGCTGTGTTGCAAGTGTCAGGCTAGCCAAGCCACATAGCAAGACCCTGCTTCAAAAGACAACAACAATAAAAAATAGATCCTTAAAAAATAGCTTAGCAATCAAAAGCACTTGCTGCCCTTGCAGAGGAGCAGAGTTCAGTTCTTACTACCCATGTTCGATGGTTCACAACCATCTGTATCTCTAGGTCCAGAGGAACCAATATCCTCTTCTGCCTCTGTAGGTATCCCATACATAGGTGCATACTGCTCATGCATGTACACACATGTGTACACACACATACGGAGAGAGAGATGGAGAGAGAGAGAAAGAAAAATAAAACAAACAAGAAAGAAGAGAGAAAAAGAAACACATTTCCTAATATGTACACAGCTCCTATCCTTAGGTGAAAACATCAGGAGCATTTGTTGGCTTGGACTGAATTTCCCGAATACTCATGAAGGACCCAAAGAATGAATGAGGATTTAACAGTTCATAATCTATGATGATTCTTCATCCATCCCTTAGGATTCATGTTCTAGTTTGTTTTTCACATAATATGAAAGTTCTTGCTTTCATTTTTCAACCACACCCTTCAGACTTCTGTCCCAGAGTGGTAAGACCTCAAATCAAGTGTCTTGGTTTTCTAGCTTTCATCTTCCCAAATGGTCCTGAGTATTCAGCCCTAATGTCTCCATATAATAAGAGGTACTCAATAAATATTCATCCTCTGTTCCCTCTTGGCTTTTTCTCAAGCAGAGATCAAAACTATCGGCTCCAGAATGTTTTCTTCCTTCTCTCTCAATATTTGACAGAGAAATCAGTAGAGATACCCCAAAATAACACATTTGACTTGCATTGATCAAGCTAGGCTCATATAAGAACTTTAAAAGTAATGACTTAATACCCTATTGGCATAATTTAACATGGCCTGCTCATTCAGTGTTCTATGTAGGTCTATTCTGTTGAGAGACTCTCTTCCAAGAAGAGGTTTAGGAAGAGCGATTCCTTCCATCTTCCATCCCTACCATTTTATGTCATGCTTCACACCTAACAGCAGTGGGAGGACTTGTTTTCATGTCTGGGAAACATTATCCCAGCAAATGTCTTGTCCATGGGAGAGAAACCTTGACTGAAGCGACTTAGTAGTCATCTCTGATAGAGGAGCATGATACCTCCTCTTCCTCCTTTCAGACATGAAATAGTTGCTTTCTTTTCCCACAGGAATGCTGACTGTTGCAAATCCATCTATACCATAGACATAAATAATTTCCATGAACAGGTCTTTGGTCATGTCAATTAGTTCTGTGAGTAAAGCCTTGTAAGTACAGACAATCGCTGTGAGTTGCATCTGATTTAGTAACCTGTGTCCTCTTGTACACATTACTTGGACCACAGGTCATAAGACCAGTAGTGTCACCCAAGCAATTCTACCTGTTCATCTTGGTAATTATTTCATGCCAACCAATTACTGCTCTCATCCCCACCTTGGGTTGTCCAAGAAAACACAACAGGAGTAACACTCATCAGTTTATCCTTTTATCTGCATTCATCTATCCATGATTTCCACCCATCCACTCATCCATATGGCTGGCTGGCCATCCATTCATCCATCCATCCATTCATCCATCCACCCATCCACCCACCCACCCACCCATCCATCCCAGTTAACACTTCCCTGTGGCATCTGGAGTCAGTCCTTCCCTTTGGGTTGTTTGCCCCTTCCCCAACTATATTCTTGAACTGTATGGTCCTCATTATCCCAGTTTCCTCTTGCCAAACTGGTGGCCCTGTAACCTTCTGGAATCTTTAAATTTCTTGGCCTTAACTTTTAATTCACTTATTTTTTTCACCAGGCATCGTTCATCTCAGTTTCTTATTTTGTAACATTTTATATATGTGATGATTGGAATCATTATTAGGACACATTTCTTTATGTCTAACCAAGTCTTTGCAACTGGGAACTATATCACTATTTTACAGACGTTACAAATTTTTAAGCACACGTCTTTGGAATGACAGAGTGGGGGTCGATCACAAATATTATTGCAACATATGCCTCTCTGGGCACAGCTTTATCCCTTTGCATGAATATAGAAAATTTGGCAGACTGAAAATAAATGCAAAGAGATCTTCAAGCTGTCCCTTCTCCCCACTGGGATGTTGATTGAGTTAAGATACTTGATTTTCGTTTTCCCACAGATATTTGTTGACTATTTATTCCTGACTGCACCAAGCCCAGTGATTACAACAGGTTCAAAATATGAAAGCTGTTGCCCTGGTGGATTTTAGTGGCTGCAACTAATAGAAGCTTTTCAAGTGAACCTAACTAAAACAACTTGGGGGTACAGGGGAGACCAGGGTATATAGTCATGGGGCTCCTATGGAATACATTAAAAGTGGCCAGTCCTCCTGGTTGCTCTTAGCATAAGAGTCTGAATTTGCATGCAATTATTTGTGGACTCACCATTCATAACAATCTACCTAGTACCGTGGAGTTCCAACACCAAATTCTTTCTGGAGAGGCTCAGAAAGGATGAATAGGGACTCGGGATGTATCTTTGATCAGGTTTTCTGTGTCAGGGGACAGAATCTTCTTTGACAACCATAGCTTTTATTTTAAGAGAAAGAGAACTGTGAGAATTGGACAGACAGATCTCCTAAAAGGTGGTATCGTGAGTTCCTTTTTATTACTGTAATTTATTTGATCCAGATGTAATAAATGACACATGTCAACAATACTAGCAATAGGAAGGCTAAAGTAGGAGGATCCCTAGTTTGAGGCCAACCTAGGCTATACAATCACACCCTGTGTCAAAAACTAAAAGAAAACAAACAACAATAAAATCCATAATAATTTGTTTTTCAAGTGAGCTTTCTTATATAGTTATGATACAGTGTTGAAAACATTGTTTTATCTACAAATATACACACAAACACACAGTCACAGAGACTCTAGACACAGAGACACTGACACATACCTGCAAACATAGACATGCAGACATTCACATGAACACCCCCCCCCACATACATACCCTTTTTTTTCAGTTATAGATTTGATAACAATTTTATCCGAGGAGATTTTGGTATAGTTTCTAGGGGCTGTGTTTCCACCTGCTCTGGGAGTTAGACACAGCAGGGTTCTAGACAGAAACAATCTACTTTTCCTAAGGTAATTATGGCGTTCTTGTTTCCTGTGGGCATTTCCACAGTGATGTGGCGGAGTGAGGTGGATCACATGCTCTGGAATCATTCCAACTCCCTTGTCTGCTATGTGGGGCTGAACACACTTTGTGGTCCCTCTATCCCTTGACTTTCCTCATTGATCCAGGCTCTTCACACCACATTTTGTGTGAACAAGACCTGTATCAAGTGGACCAAGAAGCTCAGGAAGCCAAGGCCAGATGCTGGGAATGTGGCTTAGCTGGTGGAGTGCTTGCCTTGCATGCCCAGATCCCTGGGCTCACCCTCAGCACTGCAGGAGCTAGGTATGGATATGCATGCCTTCCGTCCTAGCACTGGGGAGGTAGAAGCAGGAAGATCAGAAGTTCAAGGTCACCCTTGGCGTCATAGAAAGTTCAAGACCAGCCTAGGTTACCTGAGACCTTTGTTTAAAAAGAGAGAGGGGGGGGAGGAAGAGAATGGAAAGAATAAGGAAGAGAATAAGGAAAGCAAGAAAAAGGAAGGAAGAGAAATAAAAAACAAAGGAAGAGAAAGGAAAGAAAAAAGGAAGGAAGGAAGGAAGAAAGAAAGAAAGAAAGAAAGAAAGAAAGAAAGAAAGAAAGAAAGAAAGAAAGAAAGAAAGGCAGGCAGGCAAAAACTACCAGGAAGCTGAGCTCCCGGAATGTAGGCCATGCTAGCTACAGGGGCTGCCTTTCTGAGTAGATTCTCATGTAGTCTGTCTGCCTCCAGTCCAAGGCAGACACTTTGCTGTGCTTGAGTGACAAAGCAGATTGCTTCCTCCCACTTCTGTGGGTTAAGACCCCTTTCTCTATCCTGGTTTCACTCTGATTGGCAACTTCACTCAGAGTGAAACCTTGCAAAAACCTCAAGGTTTGGCTGAACAGCAAAGGGATAGTCGATACAAGACTCAAAACCAAGTGCCGGGAGACCATTCGTGAGAAATTCCATAAGCACAAGAGTGTGGTTTATGTCACAATCGGTCTGTTGAAACAAAGCCGCCTGGGCCAGGTGGCATGGTAGCATTGTCAACTCTAGCCTCAGGCCTCAGAACCTCTTCACTCAGTGTCGGCTGGTGGGTGAAACCCTGGGGAGCTCATGACACATCTGTTTCCCTGACAGTCATCTGAAAAGAAGATATTGAACATGGCTGAAAGCAATATGAAAGTCTGTTTGCTTCAGCCCCGTTTCTGCTGCTGACAAGGGGTAGCCTCAGCTGTAACTACAGACAACACCGAATGCACGGGGTTTGGTATGAGGGCTCAGTGGGGAAGGGTGAAACCCCTACACAGGGCTGGGACGTGCAGGTGCTCAGAAATGGAAACTTCTCAGGCCATTTTCTAGACCTACGGAAGGGTTGGAAATAGCCCAAAGAAGCTGTCTGCCTGGTCCCTGGCCCATCTTCATAGGATTTATATGTATGAAGTAGATAACCACTTCATGAACTATGGCCAACTGGCAGGTTCTTTGGATTTTGCCATGTTTGGCCCAGGTACAGGGCATTTCGGATGGACAGGTTGGTCTTTAGGAGGTTGTGAACTGTTCACCATCATACACCTAAGTGATAGCAGGGATGCCTAATATGTTCAAGAAGGACTCATTTGGGGAGTTCAGGGTTACATGAAGACACCTCTCTAATTCTGAACTCTGTATCAGAGAGCTGCAATTGACCTCCTCAAACCCTCCCCTGTGATCTTTGGTTAAGACAGAATGCTGGAATCCTGGGTTTATCCATCTGGCTGTTTTTCAGCGTGGTTATGAGCTTGGATAGTAGATTGAATTAGGAGCCCAAATGCATTTGACCATCCACAATTGAATCTGTGTGGTCGCTCTGGCTCCCATCAAGCACCACGGTTTTTCTACTTCAGGACCTAAAGTAGAGCTGTCGTCCATGTTTGCTTGATAGCAGTCATTGCTACATGATTTGCTTTACCCAGTAGAATTTGAACGCAGTGACATGCTTCACTTCTGGGAGGAAAGAATAGAAGAGCCAACGTGAGGTCTACCTTGCCCCCCGCCCTCACCCCGTCCCCCCTTTTAGCCCCAGAATTCAGGGAATCACTCTCTTGTCTCTCTGTGTCCCTAGGCTCCTGACCATGGTCACCTGAGTTTCCCCGCTGAGTCTTCTCACTGGCTGTGGGGAGCAAGCCTTTGTTGCCAGTTGCTGAGATTTTAGAGGCATTTGCTATTGTGATAGAACCCAGCCTCCCTTGCCATAAAACTTTACACCGCATTGCTTTATTCATCTGCTTATGTGTGATTATGACTCCAACCTCCTTCCAAATGTGTTACAAACTCTAATGCATGATGAGGCAATTAAGTTCAAAGCCAAACAGAGACGACTTGCACGGTGCAGAGGGAATATGCCGCTACAATCAGCCCATCCCTAACACCCGGCCCCAAATTCACTCAAAGTTTTGACTCAAGTGCAAAGGGAGCCATGTGGAGTTCAGTAATTCTCACTAAGGTCTTGTCTAACTCCTTGGCAACTTTTCTGTTTTCCTAGGGAGGGTCTTTTGCCAGATGGTCGCAATGTTCCTCGTCCTGTTTTGTTTTAATGCAAGCTGACATGTCTCCATCTTCCTGCGGTGGGTTTCTTTTATGAGGTCGTGCTTTGCATTTTTCATAGAAAGAATTTCTGCCTCCTCGCTGGGGAGCCCACCCTTGCAGTTTCTGTGGGGGCCGCTTGGTTAACCACTTGCCTGGGGTTTAAGGCGCCGCCGGCGAGCCAGATCATTGCAAACTTCTTGATTTACACTCTGGTGGAGAGGGTCAGAGATGCCACAGAGAAACAGGAAGAAGCAGGTTTGGGAGCCAAAACAAGAGTTAGGCCACAGCTCTGAGGTGCACTTGGCATATGGAAATCCATGATAAAGAAGGACACGTCCACCGGTAGATGTGTTTGTTATTCCTAGTGAAGGGCTTAGGGAGGACACTGCCTTGGTGGGGTGCTGAACAGAGAGACGAAGAAAAGTGAAATGCATGGTCAATGCCAAAAATGAATAATAAAACTACCTAGAATAAGCAATGAAAGTAAACTAACTCATTTCTACACATGTGTGTTATATGGTCTGCCACCCCAGCTAGCTATTCAGGAGGCCAAGGTAGGAGAATTAAAGTTAAAGGCCAGCGTGGGCAGCTTATTGGGACCCTATCTCAGTGTTAAAAAATAATTAGTTAAACGTTTTGGGGTGTAGAGCAATTGTAGATCAAAGTTCTGGGTTCAATTCTCAGTACCACAAAAGAAATGAATAAATTCTAAAATTAATAGGGGTACCTCCCAGCTTGCATAAAACAGTTTATATCTACTATTCTTTCTTTTAATACAATAATCCATGAGTAAGAGTTAGTTACATTTAATAAAAAGATTAAAGAAGTAGGGTTGGGGATATAGCTCGGTGGCTGAGTGCTTGTCTAGTGTGTCTCTCTGGGTTCAACCATTAGTATGGGAAAGAAAAGGAAGGAAGGAAATAAAAAAAGGAAGAAAAATGAAGGAAGGAAGAAGGAAGGAAGGAAGAAGGAAGGAAGGAAGGAAGGAAGGAAGGAAGGAAGGAAGGAAGGAAGGAAAGGTTTTGGTGATATAAAGCAGAAATGGGGCTGGTGTTGTAGTTCACTGAGTTTGTAGTGTGTTTTAGCATGTGTGAAGCTCTGGATTTGATACCCAGAACTGCATAAAACTGGGTATTGTACTGCACACCCCTAACCCCAAGTGGAAGCAGGAGGATCAGAAATTCAGCGTCATCCTCCCCTACATAGTAAGTTTAAGCCCAGCTTGGGCCTCTCACGACTACATCTCTCTCATACAGCAGAAGCTGCTGATGGTCCCTCTGAATGCAAAGGCTGAGGCACACACATGGCAATGCCGCCTTTCTTTGTTGGCACTTTTGGAAGCTGTGTTGACTGTTTTATCTTTCCTTCACAGTCACACACTCTGAAGGACTCTGAGATCCCAGTGGCCAGAGCTATGAAGCTATTCTCTAGGCCATTGTGATGCTGATCACCAAAAATGTGACGTGTAGCTGGACCAAACCATAGTGCTTAGTAGACAAACGATGCTCTTTGCTGGCCTAAGAGGTCCCCTTGGGGGTTTCTGCTGTGCTGAGCCTTGAGAACAAGCATCTCCATCTCACAGTTCACTGGGAAGATGTAAGCACAGACTTGGGTCTTATGTTTTTCCCTCTCTGCTGCCTCATCACATGGAAAACCAACTTACTGTCTTGAAAATTCTATCAGACAAGCAGATTTTTTCCCCAACAAGTTGCATCTACACAAAGATCAGTAAGCAAAAGTAATCCAAATGCAGAACATCTCTTACTTTGTTTCTGGAGTGCCCTGAATCAAACCCAGGGCTTCACACACACTAGGCGACTGTTCTACCACCAAGCTGCAGCCCAGCCCGAGAACCAAGTTTTCCATGTTTCATTTCAAAATTAAATCATCATTATAATAATCACTATCTGGAACAACATGTTAAGAGCCTACAAATGTATTACGTATTAACCACAGTTCCACCGCAGTCAAAGGGAATTCAGAGGCAGCAGCAGAAATATGGTCAGTAAGAAAGAAACCAAACTCACATTTCATGTTTTGACTGTTTTTTTTTCATGTTCACATTGTCATTTTTGAGTGAGAACATGAAGATTTCTATCACAGAGCAGAAGTTCAAAAAACTGTCAGCGCCCTTACTTGGGAAGCAAGGACGCCTTTCTGTTCACCTTCTTTTGAAACGTGAAGAATTTCAAAGGCCGATTGCAAACCTAAGTTCTAGTTTCCCATTTCAGATTATTATTTTCATGACGTGACTAGCTCTAAGGATATGGCGCTCCATCTCACTTGCAGAGACTTGTGGCAGAAGAGAGATATGCTGTCACTCTGAACAGGAGAACGCCTTTCTCCTCCGCAGGAAGAACCCCACTCTATGGCGATGAAGTTTAGGGTTTAGAGTTTAAGCATACTTTCATAGCAACCATCTTGTGCCCTATACAGACCCTTCAGAGCCATGGAGGCCCAGGGTTGGGAGTGTGTGGGGCGAGAGAAGAGTCAAGGAAAGACCTGAGGCTGGGCTCCTGGACCCCGGACCTAGTCTCCTGACTGATCTCTGGGACATCCACAAGGCCCTAGGGATGTTTAATCCTTATGGAGGAGAAGACAGGGGCTGTGGTAAGGGCTGAATTAACACACTTTGCAGAACACTGGGTATATTCTGTAATCCTGATGTCTTCACTTGGGTTTTCAAGAATGAACTGGGATCAGGTATGCCTGAAATCCCAGCACAATGAAAGTTCAGGTAGGAGGGTTCATGAAGTTTGGTCTAAACAAGTAAGTTTCAGGGCATCCTGAGCCACACAGGGAGACCCTGTGTCAAAATAAATAAATGAGTAAACGAACAAATAAATAAATCGCTGCCACAGACTTTTGTTTTCCTTTAGTACTGTGTGGAGCTTGAAGACAGGAGAATGAGACAGCTGGAAATATAGCTTAGTAAAGTTTTTGCTCGGCACACACAAAAACCTGGGTGTGATCGCTAGCACTGCATAAGCCGAGCATGGCAGCGTTCTCTTGCAGTCCCAGCTTTTGGGAAGGAGGGGCATGAGCATCAGGAGTTTAAAAGTCATTCTTCTCTGGACAATGAGTTCAAGGCCAGCCTGGGCTAGAGGAGACCCAGTTCACAAAGCAAACAAGCAAACAAAAGGAAGTAGAAGGTGTTGAAGGATGTTCTGGACTAGAGGAATGTTCTAGAATGAACTAGAATGTTCTGGGTTTGAATAGTGAATCCAAGGCTCTACCACACTGTGTCCCGGCTTAGTTTCTCTCTTCCTAGCGAGCCTTTTCTGTGCCTCCCTCATCATTTCTGCTTCCCTGTCAATCGGACTCCCTCATGCCAAGACTGCCCCTTTTGACCTTCACTAGAAGGTACCACTGACTTCCTCAGAGGGTGGAAAGGAAGCATCTCTTATGGGATCACTTTATTTTCCCTCACCTCACTGTTTGCTCCTAGACTTACTTTCCAAAACCCGTGGGTGGTGTGTTATGAGGGGAAGAGAGAAACAGGGTGTGGCAGTCCGTGGCTGTTTCCTGTAACAAAGCATACAGAGGAGACCTGCATAACCTCTTGGTTATAGAGGTGCTTCCCTGACCCCCTAGAGTTCTAGACTGGAGTGAGACACAGGCAAGGTGATGAAGCTCTGTGTTGTAGCCTGGCAGTGAGCATAGTTGATGAGCAGGGCCACCTTGCATCAGGGAATGGCGAGAAGGATGGGTTCAAGGCCGCTAACACTGCTGAGCCCCTGTAGATATGACAGAATCAGACCAAGGAGCACAATGTTGTCTTTGGGGGTTTCTTTGCAAAAGGAAGAGGGTTTTTCTAGCACAGCCCTTTAGAGACCACTTTCGTTTCCATTTTTCTCAGATGACGACATCTCCAGAGGGGGTCCTCCAGCTGCGGGTATATCACCTCACACATGTGGCCCATGTTGAGAACCACATACCCCTTATTAATTACCACAATTAGTATCTCTCGTGGGCTGCTGAGACTACCTTCAGACAGACTCCCAGTGTGCAAGGAGAATTCACCACCCTCCCCAATGAACAGTGACATCAGTGGGAACCCATGATACTTCCTAAGCCCCTCTCTTTAAAGCCGAATGGGCACACAGATCACTTTCCCCCCAAAGGACTCTTCCTGGTGTGTAATGTTTCAGTTGACTTTTTGTCCTAACGTTGAATGCTAGGAAGAAGTACGATGAACTCAGCATACCCTGAATGTAACTGCTGTCAGCCAGGGGATCAATTCATTTAGCTTGTTACTTCCATGCCCTCCCAAAAGTCAATGTTCACGGCTTCTAAGCTGGCGAGATGGGGGCCTACCGAAAGTGGAAATGCATTTTTAGAAGGAAGTGATTTGGAAGGTGAAGATGGGAGATAGCTCTGCCATGTAGTCTAGCTGCATAACAGACCTATTAACTTTTTTAAAAAAGAGATTTATTTTTTAATTATGTGTGCAGGGATGTATACACACTTGTCCACAGATGTTCTCAGAGGTCAGAGGCACCTGGAGCTGGAGTTACGGATGGTTATGAGCTGCCAGACATGGCTGCTGGGAACTGAACTTAGGTCCTCTGCAAGAGAAGTATGTACTCTTAGCTTCTGAGCCAGCCATCTCTCCAGCTTTTAACATACCACACCCCCTTTAAAGGAGCCTTCTAATTCGCTTTTTAGAAAGATGGTGTTTTTCAAGAGGAGAAGATCACTCTATCTGTCAAGTGTTTGCTAATAAGTATGAAGATGCGAGTTTGACCCCCCAGGTCCCTTCCCCCGTTTTTGTTTTTTTTTTTTTTTAAAGGCTAGGCAATGCTTATAATCCCAATGCTGAGGAGGTGGAGGCAGACGGAACCCTGGAGTTCACTTGCCGGCCTATTATTGAAATAGAATCGAAGAGCCCTGAGACTAAGTGAGAGACCCAGGCTTAAAACAACTCCTCCCCCAGCAAAATAAGCCCCCCAAACAGCTTGAATGTCTGAGTGCCTAAAGAATGAGATGCGAAATTATCCTCTGGCCTCTGCCAAACACACACACACACACACACACACACACACACACACACACACACACACAC
>PVIU01031585.1:0-14606 GCA_004026605.1 Ondatra zibethicus
CCCAACTTTTGCCTGGCTATCTTGTTTGCTTCCAGTTTCCAGGAGGATCTATATATGTTTTTCTTTAGGTTCACCTTGCTATTTGGCTTCTCTGGGTTTGTGAGCTATAAGCTTAGTGTCCTTTGTTTTATGGCTAGGGTCCAATAATGAGTGAGTACATACCATAATCGTCTTTTTGGGTCTGGGTTACCTCACTCAGGATAGCATTTTCTATTTCCATCCATTTGCATGCAAAATTCAAGATGTCATTGTTTTTTACCGCTGAGTAGTACTCTAATGTGTATATATTCCACACTTTCTTGATCCATTCTTCCATTGAGGGGCACCTAGGCTGTTTCCAGGTTCTGGCTATTACAAATAACGCTGCTATGAACAAAGTTGAACAAATTCTTTTGTAGTTTAATTGGGCATCTCTTGGGTATATTCCCAAGAGTGGTATTGCTGGATCCTGAGGTAGGTTGATTCCCAATTTCCTGAGAAACCGCCACACTGATTTCCAAAGTGGTTGGACCAGTTTGCATTCCCACCAGCAATGGATGAATGTTCCCCTTACTCCACATCCTCTCCAGCATTGGCTATCCTTGGTATTTTTGATTTTAGCCATTCTGACAGGTGTAAGATGGTATCTCAAAGTAGTTTTGATTTGCATTTCCCTGATTGCTAAGGAAGTTGAACATGACCTTAAGTATCCTTTGGCCATTTGAACTTCTGTTGAGAATTCACAGTTCAGATCATTACCCCATTCTTAATTGGGTTATTTAGAATATTAATGTCTAGTTTCTTGAGTTCTTTATATATTTTGGAGATCAGACATTTGTCTGATGTGGGGTTGGTGAAGATCTTCTCCCATTCATTAGGATGCCTTTTTGTCTTAATGACTGTGTCCTTTGATTTACAGAAGCTTCTCAGTTTCAGGAGGTCCCGTTTATTCATTGTTGCTCTTATTGTCTGTGCCACTGGGGTTATACATAGGAAGTCGTCTCCTGTGCCCATGTGTTGCAGGCAACTTCCCACTTTCTTTTCTGTCAGGTTCCGTGTGGTTGGATTTATATTGAGGTCTTTAATCCATTTGGACTTGATTTTTGTGCATGGTGATAGATAAGGATCTATTTTCATTCTCCTACAGGTTGATATCCAGTTATGCCAGCACCATTTGTTAAAGATGCTTTCTTTCTTCCATTGTATAATTTTAGCTTCTTTGTCAAATATGAGGTGTTCATAGGTTTGTGGATTAATATCCGGGTCTTCGATTTGATTCCATTGGTCAACGTCTCTGTTTTTATGCCAATACCAAGCTGATTTCATTACTGTAACTCTGTAATAGAGTTTGAAGTCAGGGATGGTAATGCCTCCGGAAGTTCCTTTATTATATAGAATTGTTTTAGCTATCATAAGCTTTTGTTTTTCCATATAAATTTAGTTATTGTTCTCTCAAGGTCTATGATGAAATTTGGTAGGATTTTGATGGGGATTGCTTTGAATCTATAGATTGCCTTTGGTAGAATTTTCATTTTTACTTTATTGATCCTACCAATCCAGGAGCATGGGAGCTCCTTCCATTTTCTGGTATCCTCTTCAGTTTCTTTCTTCTATGCCTTAAGGTTCATGTCAAATAGATATTTCACTTCCTTGGTTAGTGTAACCCCAAGATACTTTATGCTATTTGTGGCTATCGTGAAAGGTGATGTTTCTCTGATTTCCCTCTCTGCTTCTTTATCCTTTGTGTATAGGAGAGTTACTGATCTTTTTGAGTGGATCTTATATCCTGTCACATCACTGAAGGTGTTTATCAGCTGTAGGTGTTCTTCGGTAGAGTTTTTGAGGTCACTTATGTACACTATCATATCATCTGCAAATAATGAAAGTTTGACTTCTTTCTTTCCAATTCATATCCCCTTGATCTCCTTATGTTGTCTTATAGCTATTGCTAGAACTTCAAGCAGTATATTGAAGAGGTATGGAGAGAGTAGACAGCATTGTCTTGTTCCTGATTTCAGGGGAATCACTTTGAGTATCTCTACCTTTAATTTGATGTTAGCTGTCGGCTTGCTATATATTGCTTTTATTATATATAGATATGGTCCTTGTATCACTAATCTCTCCAAGACCTTTATCATAAAGGGGTGTTGAATTTGGTCAAATGCTTTTTCAGCATCTAATGAAATGATCATATGTTTTTTTCTCTTTCAGTTTATTTATATGATGGATTACATTGATAGATTTTTGTATGTTGAACCAGCCCTGCATCTCTGGGATGAAGCCTACTTGATTATAATGGATGATTTTTTTGATGTGCTCTTGGATTCTGTTTTCCAGTATTTTATTGAGAATTTTTGCATCCATGTTCCTGAGTGAGAGTGGTCTGTAATTCTCTTTCTTGGTTGAGTCTTTGTGCAGTTTTGTATCAGGGTAACTGTAGCTTCATAAAATGGTTTGGCAGTAAGTCTTCTGTTTCTATTATGTGGAACACTTTGAGGAATATAGGTATTAGCTCTTCTTGAAACTTCCGGTATAATTCAGCACTAAAACCATCCGTGCCTGGGCTTTTTTGGGAGTGGGAGGTTTTTGATGGCAGCTTCTAACTCCTCACAGCTTATATGTCTATTTAAATTGCTCACCTGGTCTTGATTTAATTTTGGTAGGTGGTATCTATCTAAAAAACTGTTCATTTCTTTTATATTTTCCAGTTTTGTGGAGTACAGATTTTTGTAGTAGGACCTAATGATTTTCTGAATTTCCTCAGTGTCCATTGTTATGTCTTCCTTATCATTTCTGATCGTTTTTTTTTTTTGAGTGTTCTCTCTCTGCCTTTTGATTAGTTTGTACAGGGGTTTGCCGATATTGTTGATTTTCTCAAGGAACCAGCTCTTTGTTTCATTGATTCTTTGGATTGTTTTCTGTGTCTCTATTTTGTTAAATTCAGCCCTCAGTTTGATTATTTCCAGTCTTCTACTCCTCCTGGGTGAGTCTGCCTCTTTTTTTTTCTAGAGATTTCAGGTGTGCTGTTAAGTCACTAATGTGTGCACTCTCCATTTTCTTTATGTGGGCACTTAGTGCTATAGACTTCCCTCTTAGCACTGCTTTTATAGTGTCCCATAGGTTTGTGTATGTTGTGTCTTTATTTTCGTTGAATTCAAGGAAGACTTTAATTTCTTTCTTTATTTCTTTCTTGACCCATGTGTGGTTCAGTAGTTGACTGTTCAGTCTCCTTGAGTTTGTAGGCTTTGTGGGGGTGTAATTGTTGTTAAATTCTAACTTTACTTACTCTATGGTCATCTGATAAGATACTCCATTTTTTTGTATCTGTTTATGTGTGCTTTGTTGCGGAGTATGTGAGCAATTTTTGAAAAGGTTCCATGAGATGCTGAGATAAGGTATATTCTTTCCTGTTTAGGTGGAATGTTTTATAGATGTCTGTTAAGTCCATTTGATTCATTATATCTGCTAGTTCTCATATTTCTCTGTTAAGTTTCTGTCTGGTTGACCTGTCCATTGGTGAGAGAGGAGTGTTGAAATCTCCTACTATTATTGTGTGGGGTTTGATGTGTTCTTTGAGTTCTAGTAATGTTTCTTTTACATATGTGGATGCTTTTATATTAGGGGCATATATATCCAGGATTGAGATGTCATCCTGATGGATTATTCCGGTTAAAAGTATAAAGTGTCCATCTCCATATCTTCTGATTGATTTTAGTTTGAAGTCGATTTTCTTTGATATTACTATTGCCACACCCGCTTGTTTCTTAGGGCCATTTGATTGAAAAACCTTTTCCCAACCCTTTACTCTGAGATAATGTCTTTCTTTGTGGTTGAGGTGTGTCAAGAAATGTTGGATCCTGTTTTTGTATCCACTCTTAACCTGTGCCTTTTTTTTGGTGAATTGAGTTCATTGATATTAATTGATATTAATGATCAGTGGTTGTTAACTATGGTTTTTTTGGGGGTTGGTAGAGTTTCCCTTCTTTGAGTTGTGCTGGTGGAAGTTTGTTAGATGTCTGTGTCATTATGGGTGTTGTTTGCTTCATTTAGTTGTGGTTTTCCTCCTAGTACTTTTTGTAAGGCTGGGTTTGTGGCTATGTATTGCTCAAATTTGTTTTTATCCTGGAATATCTTGTTTTCTCCATCAATGGTGAATGAAAGCTTTGCTGGGTATAGTAGTCTGGGCTTGCATTCATGGTCTCTTAGTGTCTGCAGCACATCTATCCAAGACCTTTAATCTTTCATGGTTTCCATAGAGAAGTCAGGTGTAATTCTGATAGGTTTTCCTTTATATGTTACTTGACCATTTTCTTTTGTAGCTCTTAATATTCTTTCTTTGTTCTTCATGTTTTGTGTTTTGATTATTAGATGGCAAGGGGATTTTTTTTGATCCATTCTATTCGGTGTTCTGTAAGCTTCTTGTAGCTTCATAGGTATAGCCTTCTTTAGATTGGGAAAGTTTTCTTCTATAATTTTGTTGAATATATTTTCTGTGCCTTTGAGCTGAAATTCTTCTCCTTCTTCTACCCCTATTATTCTTAGGTTTGGTCTTTTCATGTTGTCCCAGATTTCCTGGATATTTTGTGTTAAGTATTTGTTGGATTTGTTGTTTTCTTATCAATGAGTTTATTTTTTCTATCGTATTTTCAGAGTCTGAGATTCCTTCTTCTATCTCTGCTATTCTGTTGGTTATACTTGTCTCTATAGTTCCTGTTCATTTACCCAGATTTTCCATATCCAGCCATCCTTCGGTTTGTGTTTTCTTCATTGCCTCCATTTCAGTTTTCAAGTCTTGAACTGTTTCCGTTACCTGTTTGATTGCTTTTTCTTGGTTTTCTAGGGTATCTTTGAGGGATTTATTCATTTCTTCTAACTTTTTGTTAGTTCTCATCCATTTCTTTTAAGGAGTTTTTCACATCCTCTTTAATGGTCTCTATCACTTTCATAATGTTACATTTAAAGTGGATTTCTTCTACTTCTTCTGAAATAGGTTGTTCAAGTCTTCCTGTTGCATATTCGCTGGATCCTGGTGTTATCATGTTGTTTTTCAGGTTGTTGGAGGAATTCTTGCATTGGTGCCTGCCCATCTCTTCCTTTGATTGTGGTCATGGGAGTCTTGGCAGCTTGGTCCGATTTATGTTGTGGCTAACTGTGTACTTGGGTTTTTTCTTGTTCTGCCCTCTCTTTGGTCCCCTCCGTACTGGAGTTGGCTCTCAGATCCCGTACTCCCTGAAGCAGACTGTAGTGGTAGATCTAAGGACCCCCTCCGGATAGATCTGCTGGTATTAGATCAGGGCTACTTGCTGGCCAAGTAACTCGCAGATAAAAGGTCGGGGTTGGTATTTGATGGCTGCATGGACAAAGAAACCCCTGCAGCCTTGCACTCACTAGTTTGTCCCCAGAGCCTCAGCCCTGAAGCAGGCTGAGTTGTGAGATCCTAGGACCCCACAGATGGAAAGGGGTGCTTGGGGGTAAGCTGAGGTGGGATAAGCAGGAAAGCCAGTAGCTAGGGAGAAGCCCCACTGAATGGCCAGAAAGTTTAGGGGATTGGAGGGTGCCTGTACTCCCTTCCTGGGGTGTCTGGGCGGCGGACAGGGACACATTTAACCCTTCGGATGGACCTGCTGGTACTGGGAGTGTCTGTGTTTGTACTGGCATATGGTCACAAAAGGAACAAGTCAGCAATGAATGTGGCCTTTGGGCAGTGCTCAATTTGTTGTCCAAGAGACTCAATTCAGTTACATAGTCAGAGACCAAATTTTATGCATATGTAACAAAGTCCAATAAAATCTTTGGGTCTTTAGAGTTTCCATGATTGGCAGGTACTCAGTGCTGATTCTTTCTCACATATGCTACAAGGCGCACAGCAGTGATTCACGGGACAGGCACTAAATGCTTTACCTTTTTAGCTTCTCTCTATATGGTTTCCTCTCTGGTTGCTTTTGTTCTGTGCTATGGTCCCGTGATAACCAGAAGCCTTGCACTTAATAGCTTCCAGTGAGTTCTGTGGCTCTTCCTAGTGAATCAGCACCCTTGAGGGTGGGTCAGGAGACTTTGAATTTAAAAATGGTGTCAAAGTGAAGAGTAGTCTTGTGGATAGTGTCTTCAAACCACACTGATTGGTTAAACCTGGGGAGCTCTTTACCTCACTTTGAATGTGGAGACATAGATGATAGAAGACTGAAAATATGTAAAATGAAAAAGAATTTGGAGTATATATACACATGTTAGTGTTACTTGCAGTAGGCTTCACATAAAGATTATTATTGGGATTAAAGCGGTTATTGCAGAGTCAGTCCCTCAAGAATGTATAATAGTCCTTAATGTGGCCTCCTAATAGCAACTTCTACATTTGCAAAGCAGTATCTCAGAGAGCTAAAGTGAGAAATAAAAGCCGACAAACTTAAGGGGCTACCTCTCTGTAAGTAAGTTGTAGAGCAAGGACAAAGTCAATAAGAGTATGAGGTGACATGAACAACATTCCAGACCAAGTTGACATGACTGGATCCTGTAGAACAGAGTATGGATTTTCAACTGAACATGGAAAACTCACCACAGTAGATATTATTATGTTTACAAAATAACAATTAACAAATCAAAACATTTACCTTTGTCCTTTTGTATTCCGAAAGAAACTTGCATACTCTTACTAACAGCCACTGAGTAAATGACTTTTCAGCAATTATCTTTACATAGGCTATAATGACTCCAATTGCTGTAGATTTGATACTGAAAAGTTTTGATTCTTGACACAAAATGAAGAATTGGTAAGAGATCCAGGTGATTCAGGGAATCATAGAGGCAGAGACAAATAGAATGTGGGAGGTAGTGTGAACAGCAATGCAGAAGAAATCACGACAGTTACTGGAAGGTGTGCTTTATGTTGGTTGTCACATACATGCTTATCTCAGAAGAATCAGATCCCTTGGCCCTTTCATTTTAAGCATGTTGTATTTAATAGCCACAAAGCAACAAAGAGACTGCTGATGTTGGTCGTGTACCAAAATTATATCTAAAAAAACAACTTCAGCAGGATTTGTCTGGACTTTCTAGGATTACTCTAAACAAATTTGCAATTTAAGAAGTGCCTCTGCATCAGTGGAGGCAGGGGCTGGGCTACCTCTGACTTTTTCTGACTCTCTGGAACCTACTCTTCATACTGGGCCGCCTTACCCAGCCCTAATATATGGGGAAATGCTTAGTCTTACTGCAACTTGTTATGCCATGTTTTATTGGGGTGGTCAGTCCTATGGGCCCAGTGCTGCAGGATATCCATGACACAGGGGAGCAACAGATTGTCCAGGAAGAGTCCCAGTGAAGGCCTTGTTGATGGTGTAGCCAAGACCAGCCAGTGGTCTGAACCAGACTGAAGCTTCTTTGGGATGAACACCTGCATGTAAAAATGTATGGATAAAGCATTTCCTGCGTGACTCAATGTGCAACACTGAAGCTTACTCGGCAAGATTTTCCTTTTTTCTCTTAAATTTTATTGTTTTATTCTGGGGTGCAGGGAGGGAGATGAATGGGATCAGAAGGCATTATATGAAAGACATAAAGGATAAATATAAAATTTTAAAATTCAGAAAAATTTGATTGATATAGAAGAATATTCCTAGAAAATGTTGGAAAGCTGTCAAGCCGCTTAATAAAGAAGTTTCCTTTAAATCTTATAAATATTTTTATTGGAAACTTTGAATTCATAAATAATTTGCATACCATTAAAGAGGCTCAGAAACATAGCAGAATAGATGCCAACTTCTTTGTCCTTGCTATGAAGTTATATTCTGGAAGGAATGTAGGACAGAGAGAATCTCAGAAGAAATGATCAATAATAAATTTCAATATTGTACACAAATTCTAGCAAAGACAATTGGTGTGGGAGAATGGTTTGTATTCTGTCAATTATATTTTAAATAAACAGTGATTGGCCAGTAGCCAGGCATGAAGTATAGGCAGGACAGCCACAAGGAAGTAGAGGCTGGTCAATGAGAACAGGAGAATTCTGGGAAGGAGGAAGCCCATTCCTCTGCAGTCCTGACCCGACCACAGTAGCAGCAAGATGTGACTGCCCCGCTGAATAAGGTACTGAGCCACATGCTAACACAGATAAGAATAATGGCTAATAATGGGCAATATAAGTTAGAAGAGTTAATAAGAAGCCTGAGCTAATGGGCCAATCAGTTTATCATTAATGTAAACCTCTGTGTGATTTCTTTGGGACTTAACAATTGTAGGAACCGGGCAGGACAGAAAACTCAGACAACAGACAATATCTAATAATTGTTTAAGGAATGCAATACATTCACAATACTACATGAAAAGTATGCAGGAGAAAACTAAACAAGGCATGGACTGAATATGTATAAAGAAAACTCATTTGTTTCCTATGAGGAATAAAGCAGATGAACAAATGAAAGATGTAACCTGTGGTAAGGACACAGCAGGAAAATGGATAACTGTAACATGAGGACCTGCTTGTCGGGGTTTCTGTCCTGCCCAGTTCCCACAGCTGTTTAGCCCCAAAGAAAATAACGCGGAGGTCTCCAGAAGATTATAAACTGATTAGCCCATTAGCTCGGGCTTCTTATTAGCTCTTGTAGCTTATATTAACCCATTATTCTTATCTATGTTAACCACATGGCTCAGTAGCTTTTTCAGCGGGGCAGGTCACATCCTACTTCTTTGGTGGTCTGGGCAGGACTGGGGAGGAATGGGCTTCCTCCTTCCTAGAATTCTCCTGTTCTTATTGCCTTTCCTCTACTTCCTGTCTGGCTACTGACAAATCAGTGTTTATTTAAAACATAATTGACAGATATAGAATCGTTCTCCCGCACCAGATAACTACTTATTTTTTCTCAATAATATGTTTAAGTGATAAGAAGTTATCCAAATACCAGTAACAGTTTGTTGTCTAATGAATATCGTGGGCTGAAATTTTCTATTTTCACAAGTGTGAAATAGGAACAAATAGCAAAGGAAATAAAACATGCAGCAAGTAATGGTATTCAAGGAGGAGTTCACATAACCTAGAATAAAGAGAGTATGAGCAAATGTAGATCATGGAAACAGAAAGTCCCAAGAAAGTGATTAATTATATATTGCCAGTATTTATAATATGATAGTCTCATTATTACAAATAATGAGAGCAAATACTATTTGCAATGTTAAATCATGTTAAGATAATTGGCTAACTTTTTGAAAATACTTTAAATAGGATCCTAACCTCACTTCTTATTACAAAACTAATTCCCAATGCTTTAATATTACACATTCTAAAAATAGTTTTGTATTAATTTAATCTAGGAAAGACTTAGTGCTTTAACTTATTATAATCTATAAAGCTACATTCTTAAGGAAAAGGAAATGATGAACTAGAATGGAAAAAATAGCATGCACAAATATTTCACTAACAATATTGTAGGATAAAAAAGAAAATATTCATAACACATGATAAAAATTCTGATCTTTTAATTTTATCAAAAATTTTATAAATCAAAACAGTTTTATCACAGCTTAATGCATACCTTAATAAAGATGTCAGTAGTAGACTTCCTGATAAACTAATCAGTGCTATTTACTGGATGGGTGGTCTATAAAATATTTTTATTATTATGTGTCCAGTTGATGTAGGAATAATTAACTTCTAAGATACAAAACCCTGGAATATATACATTTATGAGATACAATTCTCTGGAAGATGCCACAGAAATTTACACTGTATAATAATAATAATAATAATCACAGTACTTTCCTATTATGCAAGGAAGTAGATGTTTAACTAAGAGATCTCATTGGTTAAATCTGGAGGAAAATCTGAGGCATGGCTTTAGTGAACCATGATATCATGCTTTAGCAGTATCTTTCTGATCTGTGTCCTTAACAGTGTTAGTGAAGCCTGACATTAGAGAGAGTCACTGTAGATTAAATACCTAAGATGGAACATTTAGAAACAACATGAAGGGAAATTTACAACTAAGAAAGGCTAGATGCATATGCCAATAATGAGTAGCACTGTCAGGTATTTCTTATGTATTAAGGAGAATTACAGAATCTATTAAGGTTTTCATTACCTCAGGCCATCCTGAGTAGTACTGAATACTATAAATGTTATCATTTGAACCATGAAGAACCCTAAAGGGATGTAGCCTAATGGAAGGGAGTATAGGCACTAGTGGCATGCCTTTGAAGGAGGTTTTGGAGGATTGGCCCCTTTCTGTTTCTTTTATTTTCTGGCTATGTGTGACCATCATCCTCTGCCGTTAATGAGATTATTGAAAGGCTTGTGGTTTATCATCATTCAGATCTAGGTCTGTGATCTAGCTGACATCTACCACTTGTGTGATTAATTTATCTAAACCCATTAAGACTTAGGTGTCATCTTATTTTTGCTTTCAAGTATTTCTTCTGTAGGCCAGTACTTCTGATTCTGGAAAGTGTTGCAAGAGGCGCACGGTTAGCTTATGCCCGAAATAATTACACAGAAACTGTATTCATTGAAATACTGCCTGGCCCATTAGCTCTAGCCTCTTATTGGCTAACTCTCACATATTCGTTTAACCCATTTCTAATAATCTGCGTGTCACCACGAGTAGTGGCTTACCAGGAAAGATTCAGCGTGTCTGACCTGGGAGCTTCATGGAGGGCGGCTCTCTCTAACTCTCTCCCCTTCCCAGTATCCTGTTCTCTTTTCCCTGTCGATCTAAATCCTGCCCTATCAAAAGGCCAAGGCAGTTTCTTTATTAACCAATGAAAGCAACCCAAATACAGAAGGACCCTCCTACACCATTTCCCCTTTTCTATTTAAACAAAAAGAAAGGCTTTCATTTTAACAGTAAAATTACATATAACAAAACAGTTATCAAGTAAAAATTACAGTTACCATATCTAGATCTATTTTATCTTTTATCATAACAATGAAAAACTATCACTATAACTATCCATTCTTTAACTCCATCAAAGACTCCAGAAGGCCCGAGCCTCTTACAACAAATTGGTGCCCACATGATGTGCTAAATCCACTTAAAAATCTGAGAAGGCTTAAAAAGGAGAGAGAGAGAGAGTTTCACACAGCTTTTTGCTGTTTGCATGCTGCAGAGAGATTTCCTGACTCGGCAATAGAAAATAGCAGAAAAAAGGTGCGTGGTTTTAAAATGCAGCTTCCTGGGCCCTGTCGCAGATTCAAACTCCGGCTATGGAGTATTTGTGGGCCCGAATATTTGTGTGCCCGCTTGGGATTGGGAAAAAAGTGGCTGAGACCCTGCCATGGCTAAGCTCAGCCTGGGCAGATGGCAGGATCAGGCTTAGTCAAGCGGAAGAGCATTGTGGATTTCTGCAGCCACACACAGAGATGTTTTGCACACTGCGGCTCAGAGGCACAAGTGACTCTGCCATGTTGGACTGGGCAGAGCAAGCAGGCAGTACCTGTATTTGACCTGGGATTGTGGCAGCTTAGATTCTTAAGAGTTTAGCATTTTAAAAGCGCAAAGCAAAACTTTTCCTGGACAGTAAAGTCTGGCTGACTCCCGACCAGCGGAATGAACAGCCAGACTCAGGATTCTTCCCGGATCATGCTTTATTGGAGAGCACTCGGTTGAGGAAAAACGGGAGGCAAGAGAGCCTCTAGGTTGAAGGGAGAGCGGGAGGCGAGAGAGGGAGGCGAGAGAGGGAGAGCTCTAAATGGCGGCTGCTTATATAGGGAGATGTGATGCAACTCGCGCCTTGATTGGCTGCTAAGTCCCGCTGGCACCAGAGTCCTCGGGATTGGTTAGGGACACTTAGGTTATTGCGCATGCGGGAAGCGCCTGGACGCTCAGTCCTGAAGCATTGCCAAATATGGAATTTGTTTACCTCCAAACTGCAAGGATGCAAGCGTATGGCTCCCTGCAGTAAAGAATTACAGATTCACAATAGGACAGATTCAGACATAAAAGACCTCTAAATGGGTCACAGTGTTGGATGGCTGTAAGTAGGCTTGGGAGAGAAAAGTAAAAGAGTATAGAGAGTCAAAGTTAATGCTTAAAATAAAAGGATAAAGCTTTAAAGAGACAGACTACAGATAGTTATAAATTAAAAAAATAAGCCACATAAAAATAAAAAATTCACAAAATGTATAAATTATATATTTTATTGTGTTTTCTTTAAATTTTTTGACTGTAAAGGAACTAGGTACAGAGAGACTTTTTATTGTATGGGCTGCCAAGCTAAACCAACATGGATATTATTGTAAAGGTATAATGGCTTCAAAATTTGGGTCAAAGGATGAGACCCTCTGGATTCCTTCTACACCAATGTGGTTTGATAAACCACTCCCTCCTAATAGGTCACTGTAAACACCTTCATAAAATTACTTTACTCAACTGGTGATTGAGATGAACAGGATACACCATGACAGACCTGATTAACAGCGCCCCCATACAGCAGAAAGTTTGGAGACAAGTAACTATGCCCATATTCCCAAATATTGTTTATAAATGTTCTTTAAATTTAAATTTAAAGGGGGAGATGATATAGATATAGATAATTTACATCGGTATAAATTTTGCTTTATTGATATAAATTTAAGGTCAATTTTGTTATATATATGAATTTCTGATCTTGATTAAGGTATTGTGATTGTGTAGTTCATTTAAAAATGTAATGTATAATTAAAAATATAGGTTGTTAATAGATAATCATTGATATAGTCAAACTTGTAGTCATGTTTGTTAGATTTTCTAGATATATAGAGGTATATTTCAGTTAGATAGACATTCTTCATATCTTTCAAAGACAACAAAATATGGCATTTAATGTTTTAATAACTTATGGCTTTTCATGACAATAAGACACGTCTGCTCCTGGCAACATGAGCTACTTCAAGAGGAAGATGGGCATTGAAGAGACTCCTTATGGAGTTTGATAGCCTTTTGGACAAAAAAATGCTCTTGCCTGGACACAAAGAACCCGCAGAGAGAGAACTGCCAAACTTGCCTAAAGGTGAAATGATCCTTCAGGGTTCCTGATTCATAAAAGAGTCTATGAGACATTCTGCAGGACACAGAAGAAAGTGACTAAACTGTCTTTGAGTTTTCCTGCATCATTGAAATGTCTGTTGGATACTATGGGCCTGTAGGCTAAAGATGGATGCCCCAACGGTACAGAAGAACTTTGGGTGACTGTCCAGGCAGCGAGATGTCTCTGTCATTTCTAGAGTTTGGAAGTTTACTTAGGTAATATTTTATCCTTCTGGAGTCTTTGATGGAGTTAAAGAATGGATAGTTATAGTAATAGTTTTCCATTGTTATGATAAAAGATAAAATAGATCTAAATATTGTGACTGTAATTCTTACTTGATAACTGTTTTGTTATATGTAATTTTACTATGTTAAAATGAAAGCCTTTTTGTTTTGTTTAAATAGAAAAGGGGAAATGGTGTAGGAGGGTCCTTCTGTATTTGGGTTGCTTTCATTGGTTAAGAAAGAAACTGCCTTGGCCTTTTGATTGGGCAGGACTTAAACGGGGAAAAGAGAACAGAATTCTGGGAAGGGGACAGAGTCAGAGAGAGCCACCCGCCATGAAGCTCCCAGGTCAGACACGCTGAATCTTTCCTGGTAAACCACTACTCATGGTGACACGCAGATATTAGAAATGGGTTAAACAAATATGTGAGAGTTAGCCAATAAGAGGCTAGAGCTAATGGGCCAGGCAGTATTTAAATGAATACAGTTTCCGTGTAATTATTTCGTGTATAAGCTAGCCAGGCACCCGGTGGCGGGAGCCGGGCGGCCACCAGGACCAAAAGCAGGCCTGTGCCTCTTGCAACAGGGAAGCCTAGAGTTATATAAATGGAAAGTCCAAAGTCAGCCAGCAGAGATGTGTATATATATATATATATATATATATATATATATATATATACTCCCTACTTCACTTCAATCCTAGAACTAGAAGTATTAATTTCCATCTGGTTTCCATCTGGAGCTTTCAAAAGGGGAAATCTCAAGACTGAACTACCTGTATATGATATTTCGAGGGCATTACAGTTTGGATCTTGAATGTTTCCTACAGAATCCAATGCTAAAGACTTAGCTCCCAGCCTGTGGAGCTACTCAGATGTGGTGAAACTCTTAAGAGGTGTGGACTAATGGAAAGCATTTAGTCACTGTTGGAATGACTGTGAAGGACATACGGAGGCCTGGACCCTTTCTGTTTCTTTTTTCTGGCTGCTGTGCAGTGAACATCTTCCTCTGCCTTGTGTTCTCACCATGATGGAGGTGGGAGTAGGTAGTTGCATGAAAGGGATGGATAGAATGAATCTTAGAATGCAATTACTACCCAGTTTTTAAATATACTTGGCCATCAAAAGTATTAATCTCCTTAGGCCAGACATAGGAAATGTATTTCACCCTGAGGGTCAATGAGAAGTCATTTTCATTAGCAATTGTATTTCAATTGTACAAATTATTTTGTTGTCAAATTTTCAATTCAAATGTAAATATTTGGAATGAAATTTTATTCCTTGTCCTTTTGTGTAGAGTGTATGTATCTGTGTGCACGTGTTTGCAGGTGTGTATACCTGTGCATGTGCACACAGATTCAGAGGTCAATGTTGGTTGTTTTCCTCTATGATGCAGGTGTTTGCATCTGTG
>PVIU01031586.1:0-14566 GCA_004026605.1 Ondatra zibethicus
TCTCAAATGTTTCACACTGGTACAGGATTTTATGTGCTGTTCTTGTTTAAAATGTAGTCATACATCCCCACTGAGAAAAACCACAAAAAAGACTTTGGTAAGAGTTTTTATGTTGTCAACAAAGCAAGAGAGTTTTTTGGTGTGTTGTCTAAAAAGCAAGAGAGATTTTTGGTGTGTTGTCTAAAAAGCAAGAGAAATTTTTGGTATGTTGTCTAAAAAGCAAGAGAAATTTTTGGTATGTTGTCTAAAAAGCAAGAGAGATTTTTGGTGTGTTTAAAAAGCAAGAGAAATTTTTTGGTATGTTGTCTAAAAAGCAAGAGAGATTTTGGTTAAAAAAAGTGTAAACAGAAATGGGCCTTATTTAGTTCCCTATGTATGTTTTCAAGGTCAAACTTAAAGCAGGTGGGGAGCAGCTGATGGTCTATTGCCTCAGAGCTCTCATGGCAGGTCTCCGAAGGGCCACAAGACGCCCCACTAATTTGGCCAAGGTAAGAGAGGTTCTTCAGGGGCTGGTTGAACCACCATCTATGTTTCTTGAATGTTTAAAGGAGGCTTATAGGGGTTATACTCCCTTTGACCCAACCTCTGAGGGTCAGCAGGCAGCAGTAGCTATGGTCTTCATAGGACAGTCAGCATCAGATATTAAGAAAAGTTACGGTGGTTAGAAGGGTTGCAGGATTATACCTTGCAGGATTTGGTTAAGGAGGCAGAGAAAGTGTTTCATAAGTGAGAGACTGAGAAAGAGAAGCGCGCGCGCGTGCGCGCGCACGCAAGAGAGAGAGAGAGAGAGAGAGAGAGAGAGAGAGAGAGAGAGAGAGAGAGAGAAAGGCAGGAAGCAAAAGAAAGAGAGGACCGGAGGGATCGTAGACAAGAGAGAAATTTGATAGAATTTTGGTCACAGTGGTAGGAGAGAAAGGGAAGACAGGACGTAGACAGATAGAACCTGGGCAACAGAAGACCAAAGATGTGTGAAGATGAAGAGAGGCACCCCTTGGACAAAGGCCAATGTGCTTATTGCAAAGAAAAAGGACATTGGGCAAGAGACTGCCCAAAGAAGAAAGGAAGAGCCTCTAAGGTACTGGCCCTAGAAGAAGATGATTAGAGGGGATGGGGCTCAGACCCCCTCCCCTGTGCCTAGGGTAACTCTGACTGTGGAGGGGACCCCTATGGATTTTCTAGTGGACACAGGGGCTGAGTACTCTGTGCTGAAACAACCATTGGGGAAGCTAAAGAATACAAAGACTATAGTAATCGGAGCAACTGGACAGAAACAATATCCGTGGACCACCTTACGAACTGTAGATTTAGGGAGAAGACAAGTGACTCATTCCTTCCTGGTTATCCCTGAGTGTCCCATGCCTTTATTAGAAAGAGACTTCTTAACAAAGTTGAAGGCCCAGATCAGGTTTACTCAACCCGGGCCGGAGGTGATCAAAGCCTTTTGTTGACTGAACCAGTGACCTTCGCTCCCCCTGCTGTCCTCGATCCCGCCACCCTACTGCCCGAGACTGATGACATCTCACCTACCCATCACTGTGCTGACATTTTGGCAGAAGAGGCTGGTACCTGAAATGATCTGAAGGTTCAGCCTTGGCCTGGGAGTCCGAGCTGGTATGTGGATGGCAGCAGTTTCATGGTTGAAGGTAAGCGGAAGGTGGGGGCAGCAGTGGTAGATGGGAAGCAAGTAATCTGGACATAGCCTCCATGAAGGACATCAGCCCAGAAAGCCAAACTCATGGCTTTGATACAAGTTCTACAGATGGCAGAGGGGAAGTCTATCAACATCTACACTGACAGCAGGTATGCTTTTGCCACTGCCCATATACACAGAGCAATATACAAACAAAGAGGTCTGTTAACATCTGCAGGAAAAGACATAAAAAATAAAGAAAAAATTTTGAGCCTCCTTGAGGCCATACATTTGCCAAGGAAGGTAGCCATCATACACTGTCCAGGACACCAAAAAGCTTGAGATGCTTTGGCTAAAGGAAATCAGATGGCAGACCTAACTGCTAAACAGGCGGTCCAAGGAACAATGATCCTGGCAGTCAAAGAGCCTAAAGATTATTATGATATCAGTAAAACCAACTTTAGATACACTCCCAAGGACTATCAAGTTATGGGCAAATTAGGACTGGTAAAGGAAACCGTGTATGGGGCAGTAGAGACAGAAGGAGGAAAACTAGTCCTCCCACAAAAAGAAGGGCACAAGTATGTTACCAACTTACATTACCTGACCCACTTGAGGGCCAAGAAACTGAAAGATATGGTTAGGTCCTCCGACTATTATGTTATGGGACTCTCTGACTTGGTAGAAGAAATAGTTAAAAGCTGCAAGGCCTGTGCTATGACTAATGCAGGACACTCCATTATACTCCTGGGAAGAGGCTCAGGGGCAACTGGTCTGGGGCCTACTAGGAGGTAGATCTTACAGAAATTAAGTCAGCCAGATATGGTAACAAGTACTTATTAGTTTTTATAGATACTTTTTCAGGCTGGATAGAAGCTTTTCCTACCAGGACTGAGATGGCCAATGTGGTGGCTAAGAAGATCATAAAAAAAATCTTCCCGAGGTTTGGGATACCCAAGGTAATCGGGTCTGATAATGGACCTGCCTTTGTTGCCCAGGTAAAGTCAGGGACTGGCCACCCAACTGGGGATCAATTGTAAATTACATCGTGCTTACCGACCCCAGAGCTCAGGTCAGGTAGAAAGGATGAATAGAACCTTAAAAGAGACCCTGACAAAATTGGCCCTAGAGATCAGCGGGAATGACTGGACAGCCCTCCTTCCCTTAGCTCTGTTCCAGGTTTGGAACACCCCAGGGCAATTTAAACTCACCTCTTATGAGATCCTGTGTGGGGGACTGCCACCGCTCACTGAGTCAGGTGGAGTGTATAATCCTGGTGCTATTCTTCCTAGACCTTTATTTGCCCACCTAAAGGCCCTTGAAGTGGTGAGACACCGGATCTGGGAACAACTGAAAGAAGTATGCATCTCTGCCTGGATCCACACCTCCCATGTGAAGCGAGCTCCTGAACTACCCAAATTGCAGTATGGGACTTTTAACAACACCACCAGTCAGGAGGCTTGTGTTTGGGGGACTAATCATAGGCTGACTCTTACTGAGGTTATGTAATGAAACTCTTAGGAGCCCTAAGACTCCTGACACCAGGTACTTGGTTACCGGTTTAGATAAATGGCCTGACACCTTGCGTGTCGACATTGGTTTTTAATGACACCAAAGATTACTGTGTGCTTGTACAACTGGTACCTAGGGACTTTTATCATCCAGCTAACACGCTTGAAGATGAGTTTGACAAGCACCCAACTCTCTTTCGATGAGAACCTATTTCTCTGACACTAGCAGTAATCCTGGGCCTTGGGTAGCTGCCAGTATTGGGACAGGTACCGCTGCCCTATACAGGCCCCTCAGTAATTTAATGAATTAAAACTAATTGCCTTCATTAGAGAAAGATAAGTGCTGTTCAGATTTTGATGTTACGCCACCAATATAGTGCTTTACAAGGTCAAAAAGATACTGAAATCTAGTTCTATGATTAGAACTAGGTATTAGAAGAAATGGGGAGATGAAAGACCTGAATAAATCCAGACCCCCCCCCAGCAGAAAAATAGAGCCAAAAATCTAAGCAGGGAAAGAAGAATCAGAAATCCAGATTATAGTTCAGTGACTTTGTTTCAGGAACTAGCTGAAGATAAAGTTAGATTATAATCTTGAGAATAATCTTGAGAAACAGGGAGTTACCCCCTTGTGATTATCACTGATATTTTCAGAATTTTCCAATGATGCCCTCCCTACCTCCTTTGGATTACTGGGTTGTGGTTTCTTCCCTTAAATACCCCTTCTCCCAGCTACTTGAGGTCGAACTCCTCCCCTGCATGGGATATGAGTCTCGGCCCCAGCGCTGGTAACTGTCAATAAACCTCGTGTGATTGCAGCAAGGACGGTCTCTCGTGAGTTCCTGGGGGGTCGTGTTATCCAGAGACTTGAGTGAGAGTCTCCCCGATCCGGAGGTCTTTCACCCTGAGTTCAGTTTCCAGCACCCATATTGGTTTGCTTACAACCATGTGATATTGCAGCTTCAGGGGCATCTGATGCCCTCTTTTGGCCTCCACAGGTATCTGCATTCATGTATACATACCCATACCCAGACATGCACATATACACATAAGTAAAATAAAGTCTTTTTTAAAAGAAGTACTAGGCACTGGAGAGAGGGCTCAGCAGTTGAGAGCACTGGCTGCTCTTTCAGAGGACCCAGGTTCCATTCCCAGCACCCACATGGTGGCTCAACCTGTCTGTAATTCCAGTTCCAGTGGATCTGACACCCTTACACAGACATATATGCAAGCAAAACACCAATGAACATAAAATAATAATTAAAAAATAGAAATACTAGCCAGACAGTGGTGGCACATGTGTTTAATCCCAGCACTCATGAGGCAGAGGCAGGCAGATCTCTGTGAGTTCCAGGACAGCCAGGACTGTCACACAGAGAAACCCTATCTCAAAAAACAAAGCAAAAAGTATTGATAATAGACGGGTACTTATTATCTTCCACATTTGAGAACCCACTTCAAAAGTCCACTAAAGTCGCCAGGCGCTGGTGGCACATGCCTTTAATTCCAGTACTTGGGAGGCAAAGGCATTGAGTTCAAGGCCAGCCTGGTCTACAAAAGTGAGTTTCAGGCAAGCTAGGACTGTTACATAGAGAAACCTGTCTCAAAAAACAAAGTCTAATAAAGTCAAGAGAATTAGTGTGTGTGTGTGTGTAAAAGCTGGCATATAACTACAGATGGAACAAGTAAGTAGTTCTTTGGACAGGGCCTCAGAGGGGCATTTTAGCTCTTTTTTTTTTTTGTGTGTGTGTGTATGAAGTGGTTTTTCAAGCAGTTTCTCTGTATAGTCCTGGCTGTCCTGGAACTCACTCTGTAAACCAGGCTGGCCTTGAACTCACAGAGATCTGCTTGCCTCTGCCTCCCAAGTGCTGGGATTAAAGGCGTGTGCCACCACCACCCTGGATATTTTAGCTTTTGTAGAACAACAGGAACGTGGAGGTAGAAAGATGAATTTCATGTTCCAGGTGAACCGCCATCTGTGCTCAAGTTGGAGAGAGCCCTTAATCTCCTTGAGCCTGCTTCCTCATCTGTGAAATGAGGATCACGGCATTTCTTGATAATTTATACTTCATTTTTATGCAGGTAGCACTTCCTACCTAGTGTTCAGCATTCATACCTTAGAGAGCTGGGGCTGCTCACGATTCTGTCACCATGCCTGTGCTGCTCTGTTGTAGTTTTAAACGCTGAATTATTTTTGCATGTCTCAAACATGAGGGGGGAGAACGTGTTAGATGGGGATCTGAGGGGAGGAGCCCATCGACAACTGGGAAAAGAAGTCACAAGACTCTCCAACAAAAAGTGATGTTGAACCTGGGGAATATGGCTCAGTGGTAGAGCTATGCCCAACAAAAATGAGTCCCCAAGTTCAGTCCCCAGTACTGGAAGAAAAGATGAAGTGACACCAGACATGGTGGCCCACGCCTTTAATTCTAGCACCAGAGAGGCAGAGGCAGGAGGCAGCCTGGTGAATATAGTGAGTTCAAAGCCAACTGGAGCTACGAATGAAATAACAGCAACAAATGGCACTGATATATGATGCCTTTCCTAAAACCAAAAGAGGTTTTGGCTGAAAGAGAAGTTATAGACCAAAGTTGAGTCCTTGTGCTTTTTCAGGCATAAGCAGTGTGTCACACGAAGCATGTAAGGCACTGCTGGGTTTATAAGAAGAGTGAGCAGTGAGGGGGCTGTGACTCAGGTGTTCTTGTCAGAAACGTGCATCTCTCTTACAGTTCCCATGATAGGCAGAAAATGTGGGCGACACCAAACTCCTTTTTCAAGTGGGAAACCTGAACCGCAGTGTGGGTAAGCAGTTTATCCGATTGTCTGATTCCAAAGCCTAAGATTTTTTTTTTTTAACCAGATCCACTCTTGTGAATCAGTCCCACTCCCATTTCCCCAACCAAAGAGTGGACAAGAAAAGTCTGAGGTTCTTAGTAAAACCTAGAAAAGCCCACAAGCCCACCGAGACACAGTTCTGTCTCTGTGTGTTTGTAAAGTACATCCTCAGATCTCAGATGCATGTCTGTATGAGGAAATAAAGAAGTCCCCAGGCCTGCCATCTGGGAGTGGCCAGAGAACAACAGACTAAATAGGTCAGCCTTGTCCTTCTGGTTCCCAAACCTGAAGGGACTGTTTGATCTTGCACAGACTTTATTTAGCTGGCTCAATGCATGATCCTTGCCAACATTTCAGGAATAGCTCACCAAATCCAAATTCATAGCAGACTGGAGATGATCAAGGTGGGCGACTCTGTGAACACATTGAAATGACTTGGGAATAGGTAGGAAGCCACCATGTCCACAAATCCCCGTGCATCATGGGCTGCTGTTAAAGAAGCGGTCATGAACTCTCAGTGCTTTTGGTAGTAGAGATCAGACACTCGGAATGTATGGGGAAGGGGAGAGAAAAGGGGCCATGACAGGCACAGAAGAGAAGCACTTTACTTGTAGAATGGAAAGCTTATGCTTTTAACCTCTTTGTGTAACAAGGAAGCAAGACCCAGGGCTCTTAGCTGGCTTCTTATTTCTCTGTTAAAGTGATAGGGAAACTAATGGACATAGATGTGCTTGCCCTTGAAAACTACAAGTCAAGCCTCTTGGGCAACACTCATACCCTCACTACCACATATATAAGTTCTATGACAACTCAAAGCCTCAAGATTCACACACCCATATATATAAGTTCTCTGACAAGTCTTCCTTAGTTGCTTTGAAATCTGACTCAAGTTCTGACTACAAGAGCTGATGACACTGATTGTCCCTCACTGATAAGATACATATGGTAATTTTTTAAGTCTTTAAAAAAATCTATCAACAAGGCTCAGTCTGTGAATTGCCTGTCTTGCAAGCCTAAGGGCCTAAGCTTAATTCCCAGAAAATACATTAAAAACAAAGTCTATTGCAGTATCACACTTTTGTAACCTCAGCACTGGGCAGTTGGAGATAGAAGGATCCTGAGGGCTCCCTGACCTGGTAGCCTAGCTGAATCAGGGATAAGTCTGCTCAGAAACCAAACGGATGGCACCTGAGGATGACATCAAAGGTTGATCTCTGAATACCTGCATATACATGAGAACACCTGTTCTACACACACACACACACACACACACACACACACACAGAGAGAGAGAGAGAGAGAGAGAGAGAGAGAGCAATCAATAACAAGATGCTAGACTTTATGCACAACATATAAACTTAATCATACAAAAGTCTATATTTGCATATATGAATATGTATTAAAACTAACAGAATTTGCATGTCAACAGTGATAATTTTTAGACACAAGACTATAGAGTATTCTTAACTTCTTTTTTTTTTTTTAAACATTTTTGGAGACAGGGTCATGTTACATAGCCCAGGTGGACCTGGAATTTGCTATCCTGTTGCCTAAACCTTGCTACTAATGATATTATAGACAGGTACAACCTTGTCCAACTTCCAAATTCTTTATAATCAGCCCTGAAGTGTCTTTGTAAGCAGAAGAAAGGTTACATAGAAAAAGTCAAGTTGCCTTTGAAAGCAGCAGGTATCTCCATTGTAAATGTAGATGTTGAACAAGAAATTGACAATAGGGCTGGAGATATGGGCCCACAGTGTAGAGCACTTCTGATGCAGAGCACTGGTTACTCTTCCAGAAGACCCAGGTTCAATTCCCAGCACCTCATGGTGGTTAACTACCATCTGTAAACCCAAGGACGCTGCATGTGAGTGGTGCAGACAAGCTTGTGAGTAAAACATCCATACATATAAAATAAAAGCAAATAAATCTTAGAAAGAAATTGACTGGGTAGCGGTGGCGCACACCTTTAATCCCAGCATTTGGGAGGCTGAGGCAGGTGGATCCCAGTGAATTAGAGACCAGCCTGGTCTACAAAGCAAGTTCCAGGACAGCCAGGACTGTTACACAGAGGAAACCCTGTCTCAAAGAACAAAAAGCAAAATGAGAAAAAAAAAAGAAAGAAAGAAAGAAAGAAAGGAGGGAGGGAGGGAGGAAAGAAATAAACAAAGGGGGGAGAGAGAGAGCAAGCAGGAGAGAGAGAGAGAGGGAGAGAGAGAGAGACAGCAAAAGGCTAGGAGTTCAGATTTTGAATAGAAATGTGTGGAAGAACATGGAGCTCAACAGTTGTTCACTGCTTTCTCCATCATCTGGGAACTCTGTTCCCAGAGTTATTTGACTTTAAATCGTATTTATGCATATATGCATAGGTGTGTATCTAAGGTTCAGGATGCCCTAGATCTCAGAGTACCCCTGTCTCAGCCTCCCGAGCACTAGGGTCACAGGCGTGTACTACCGCAGCCAGTTTGAATGACTTACTGATTTATTTATTTTGAAATGCTGGGAATTAAAACCAGGGCCTCAGACATACTATGAAAATGTTCTGCCACTCCATAACACCCCAGTCATGTCTGGACTCTTAAATAACAAAACAAACTTGAATAAATGAGATTTATAGGAAGAATGGTGTCATAAGCAAAGTCAAAGACACTTCTAAACATAGTCTTGGGAAAGCCAACAGTAGAAGCATGAAAAATGTTGACTGGAAGGGACGGGATGGGTTCAAGTGATGCCGCAGTCCTGTGAGCTGGCTGGCAGGCAAGTGTGAGGATGCAGGATACACTCCAGACCAGCAACCAGAGTTCCGTTTGCAGCTCTCCCATTAACGGAGCCACTCATCAAATTCCTTTGACTGTCTCCCTTCCCTTGACTTTAAGTGTGATCTGGTCCTGGGTCTATCATATTGGTTTCTCTGGAAAAATAAATGGAATGATTCAAAGTCCAAGCCTGAGACCATCAGTGCTCAAGCAGGCTGCTCCTTTCCTGGACTAGGCCCTTAGCCTCCATGTGCACACAGCGTTTACTCATCCCTTGGTTTCAGGTGTCCTCCCTCGGGACGTGTTGCAAGGACTGACTAATGCCCAGCAGTGTCTCAACACAGTGATGTGCACTGCAGGTGCTGGGAGCTCCAGGGCCACAATGTATCACAGTGAGATCAATCACCTTGACCTTAAAACCACACTTGTTGCCACCTGGACTTCCCACCACCACACGTCACAGCAAGTCTCAGACCACGTCAAGTTCTCTCCCCAAGGATGCAAAACATTCACGTGAGTGGATTAATATGGCTGGTCTGATATAGTAGAGAGAACAGCCCTTTCTCAAGGCAGCAGCAAACACCTTCAACAACCCTCTTAGCATCATCTCTCCCAGAAACCCCTGAAATCATTGCCTGCAGGAAAGGACTGTTCAGCTCCATCTCTTTGGCCCTAGAAATGAATTCTTAGGGGTGTGTGAGTATGTTTGCCTTGTTTTTGTTTTTATTTTTTAAAAGATTTATTTATTTATTATGCATACAGGCCAGAAGAAGGCATCAGATCTCATTACAGATGGTTGTAAGCCACCATGTGATTGCTGGGAATTGAATTCAGGACCTCTGGAAGAGCAGCCAGTGCTCTTAACATCTGAGCTATCTCTCCAGCCCCCTGTTTTTATTTTTTTTTTTTTGAGACAGGGTCTTACTATATATCCCTGACTGTTCTAGAACTCATTATGTAGGTCAACCTAGCCTCAAACTCACAGAGGTCTGCTTGCCTCTTCTTCAGTGCTGGAATTAAAGCTAAGTCAGTCACTATGTCTGACTCCTGCTTTTACATTCATGGGTTAACTCTTGGGGTTTCCCTTTCTAGTTTCAAATATTTTTGTAGATTTATGTATTCTCTCTCTCTCTCTCTCTCTCTCTCTCTCTCTCTCTCTCTCTCTCTCTCTCTCTGGTGTGCAGTCTCCCAAGGTATTCCTGTAGAGGTCAAAGAACAACTTTTGGGAGTCAATTCTCTCCTTCCACTATGTGGGTTCTGGTATCAAACTCAGGTCATCAGGTTTGGTGACAAGCATTTTCATCTGCGGAGCCATCTTGTGACTCCACTTTCTGATTTCAAAGAGAATATATACTTAAGCCTTGTAGACCCCACCACCTACCTATCTACCTACCTACCTACCAAATTTCGCTGGGAACTAAAATGAACTTTGGGCTGGGCTAGTAAGAGCTTATTAGTCACACTGAAATCCTATGCAACTTTTTCCCCACATATATATTTTTTTCTGTCCTAGGGATGGAACCCAGGTCCTTGCATCTGCTAGGCAAGCAGTCCATTTGAGTTCTATCCCTCAGCACAATTCCAACAGCGTTAGATCCCCCTCTGTGTGGGTGATATGAGATGGGTGTTGCCTGGGCAACTTGTAGCAGGCTGGCGCCCACACTGACCGTAGAGGAGCCACTCCTCCCTGCAGGTGTGTGTGCATTGAAAAACATCTATGAACCTGTTGCGCTGCTTTCCGTGGGTTAGCCTGGACTCTTGTTCATGGACCTTGGAAACACCCTGGAGCAGGTGATTTCCCTGGATACCTAGCCAGGCTGCGGTGGGGTGGGAGTGGGAGGTGGAGGCTGCAGCCCAGAGGACCCTCTGGGAATCCCTTCCTGTCGCTGCCTCGCTAAGGTGTCGCTATTAGCGCCATCGGGTAATAGCGTTGGACACCCCATCTCCCCCGTCGACTAGTGCTCTTCTGTACCCTGTCTGTATATATATCTTGCCCAGAGCTTGCTCTGCGAGTCGCGAGTCACCAGCAGCGCCACAACAGGGACACCGAGAGAGGCGGGCAGCCCGTATGCAAATGTCCGAGGGGCCTAGGATTGCCCCTCCCGCTGGGATAAAAGGCGGGGCGGGGCGCGCACCGGACTTTTGAAGCCGCTGCCTCCCGGGAGCCGGCCGTGCACTCAGGCCGAGCCTCCCGCCCGGCGTCCCAGCGTGTCGTCTACAGCCCAGACAATCTCCCGCTGCTCCTGGTAAGGACGCGTGGTCGAGTAGCGACAAGAGTAGGGTGGGGAGTGAACTGCTGGAACAGCCAGGGGCGACACGACAGTACCTACCACCCTCATCGGGTCTGCACCTCCTTGTGTCCTCGCGGCCCGGGTGTGCACCTTCTCAATGGGAACGTGGGAAGCCGATGCCCACGCCGCACTCTCCCCGGCTTAGCAGGTGGCATCTCCCTAGGAGTTGCGCACTAGCCAGTTTGTCCCCAGGCGATATACAGTCAGGTCGGAAAGAACAGCATTTGGTTTGTGCAAGGTTAGCAGGGACGCGCAGGGTCTCAGGTCGGTGTGAAGTGGAGGTAGAGAGAAAAGGGCTTCGCGGGGCTCCGCTATCTCGTGGTTATCCTCCAGTTTTCTGTAGATGTCCCGGGAGGGATGCACTAGGGAGGTGACAGGATAGGAGGAAGGTGTGGATGTACACACGTTTGAATGAGCAGAACAAATCGAGGCCCCTGCACCCCTATGCAACGTTGAAACTGCTGGTTGTGCCGGCCCAGCAAGCTACCTGGCCCCACAGAGAGCCTTCTTTCTCCGCAGGAAAAAAAGATTGTAACCCTTTGAAAAGCTCCTTTGAAGTTTGTTTCTACAGCTAATTCCATTCTAAACAAGCTGAGATCTGGGGCTTGACTTGATATTATACTAACTATGAAAAATCCTTTGTCTCCCATCTCCAGCCACCCTTTCTGGATTCCGTAAAATACAGTATGTAAAGATGGAAAGTGTCTTCCCAGAAGGCTCCATGCACCGGAGCCCAGGGAGTGTAAGGAAGCAGTCTGGGATCAATCAGAGCACCTAGGGTGGGTGGGCCATGAGGCTTCCCTGTCGGGTGCAGACAGAATGCTTAGGGGACAGATAGGTGTCCTTAAAGCTGCTGAAAATGCACAAGAAGGTCAAAGCCCAGGCATGACAAACAGAAAGGTGGCAGGACCCAGGGAGGATTAATTCTGAGGTGAAGTAGACACCTGACACATCTCCACTCCTGTTTCTGTTTGTGTGCATTTGTCTTGGTGCCCGCTGGTAACCGGATAACCGGAAAGACTTAGAAACATGTCCGAGTTTTGGCTTATTTCGGCTCCTGGCGATAAGGAAAACTTACAAGCTCTGGAGAGGATGAACAATGTAACCTCAAAGTCCAACCTGTCCCACAACACAAAGTTCGCCATCCCAGACTTCAAGGTAAGAGCCCCAGAGGAGGGAGGAGGTTCTGGATTGGAGGAGGGCAGGGATTTCTGAGCAAGAAGGTGAATGCCTCAGAAAGCAAGGAGAGCAGAAGGAGTTAAGTAAGGCAAATGTAGGAATGGTAAAGACAAATAAAAATAAATCTGAGCTAGAGGACGATCAGGGGTAGCGGGACAGGGGTGTCAATGGGACTTTGTGCCACAGCCCCAGATTAATCGTGGCCCTTCAGGACTTGAAACCACAGGTAAGCATGAGTAGGGCAGGCCACGGTGGATAGAGTGTGGATGAAAAGTGGAAGGGATCCTTGGGAGTGGCTCCTGGAGTGTTCCTGTTCTGTCTGCAGTGTCTAAAGAGACCCACGGCATAGCTGAAGGTGCAGTTTGGGAGCCCTTCAGCTCTGATGTTTTTCTTGACTAGAGGGAGTTCAGGAAGTCCAGGACTTCTGATTCTGCTGCAGGGGAGAAAGAGGATGCAGTGGGGGTTCAAATGGGGGATTCTGAGAGGGCTCTTATGGTGGATGGGGAGGTTAGGATGAAACAAATGTTAAAAGATGAGCGAGACAGGAACAATCTTTTTAAAAAATATTTTGTTTGTATGAGTGTTTTTGTTTGCATGTATGTTTGTTCACCACGTATGTGCCTGGTGCCTATAAAGGACAGAAGATGCCATTAGAGACCTTGTAACTTAAGCCATGTGGGTGGTGGGAACAGAACCTGGGTCCTCAGAAAAGCAGCCAGCGCTCTTAACTACTGAGTCATCTCTCTACCCTCCAGGAATGATCATTTTCAAAAAGATTAGGCCAGGCCAGGCGTGGTGGCTCACAGCCATAATCCCTGCACTCTGGAGGCAAACTAGAGGATTGTTATAAATTCTAGGCCAGCCTGCTTTACAAAAGAAGTTCCAAGGTTAAATTGTCAGACCCTTTCTCAGAGAGAGGGGACTGGGAGGAAAGGGAGGGAGGAGGCTTGGGCTACAGTCAGTAGAGTACCTGAATTCAAGTCCCAGCAGCCATGTAAAAAGCTGGGCATGCCCACCTGTCATCCTGTACTGAGGAGCAGACCCTTCCTTCCCATGTCTCTGAAAAGACCCTTTAGGAGGTCTTTGGATACCACATTCATTTCTACACTAAGAAACAGACCCTGAAAAGGACCTCTACAAACTGAGCTGAGGTCAGGCCACCAATAGTGGGACAGAGAGATGATGTCAGCTCATTCTGTTGTCATCCTGTCCCAGAAAATGCAATTTTAAAAAATGAGGAAGCAAGTTTGGATCCCTAGCATCTATAACAGGTTTCACTGGCATGCACCTGTCATCCAGAACTGGGCAAACAGCGATAGGGTCCCTGAAATCTCAGCCCCAGACAAGCAGAGATGGGGCACCTGTAATCCCAGCATTGGGCAAGCAGAGATCAGAGTCCCTGTAATCTCAGTCCCAGACAAGCAGAGGTGGGGTCCCTGGTCATCCAGTATAGCTGAACTGGTGAACTCCATGTTTCAGTGACTCTGTCTCAAAAAAACTAGACAGAAAGAAATTGAAGAAGACATCCTATGTTGACCTCTGATCTCTACATGTATAAGTATCTGCACACATGTGTATACATAGGACATACACACCGACATGTACATACCACACAGATAATAATAAGGTTAAAAAGAGGTTTTTGTTGTTTTTTGAGACAGGGTTTCTCTGTGTAACAGCTTTGGCTGTCCTGGATCTCACTCTGTAGACCAGGCTGGCCTCAAACTCACAGAGATCCACCTGCTCTACCTCCCGTGTGCTGGGATTAAAGGTGTGCACCACCACCGCCCAGCTAAAGAGATAGTTCTTAATCTAAGTGTTTTCCTATAGGTTAGTCTGGCTGTTGGCTAAAGACATCCAACTCAAAGGGAAGTGAGTCCCTATGTGACTGTTAAAAGGGACACCTTACACTCCTGGCCAGAAAGAACATGAGCTTAATTCCTTTATGGTCTTTTCTAGGTGGGGACCTTGGATTCCCTTGTTGGTCTCTCTGATGAGTTGGGGAAACTTGATACCTTTGCTGAAAGGTAAAACATTTCTTATTTACTATATACAAGTAAGAATTTGACACTGTTGTCAGAGCACACAGCACTATTGCTTTGGCCAAACCAAAGTATGGCCTGTCTAAACCTGGTCTCAGAAGCCAGAGGAAAAAAAACACTGGGTTCACCTGGGGATGTTGTGTCAATAGTACTGGGTCCTTTGGGTCCCTCATCGGTGTTTTTTTTTTTTTGAAACAGCTCCACCTTTCTTCCATCCTTCCCTTTCTCCCTTCCTCCCTTCTTTCCTTCCTCCCTTCCTTCCTCTTCTCTCCTCTCCTCTCCTCCCCTCCCCTCCTTTTGTTCTGACTCTCAATAAGTTGCC
>PVIU01031587.1:0-14615 GCA_004026605.1 Ondatra zibethicus
GCTTAGAATGAGAGACTATTCCCTAGGGAAGAGCACACCAATTGGTTATTCAATACCAAAAGGTCAGCCCTGAGAACACTCACACAAATAACATTATACAGACTAAGAAGGTTTTATTTATGCATTTAATAGTCACAAATGCATAAATAAAACCTTCATAGACTGGGTCTATATGGACAATATATGGTTAGTCTGAGTATATGGAATATATATTTATATATAATATTAGGAATATTATATATTATGTAAGGAATATGTAGGTGATAGATGTTAAGTATATACCAAATCAGAATATGAAAAAGGAGGTCATAAATTTGAAAAGAGTAGAAAGGGCTACAGGGGTGAGTTTGGAGGAAGAAAAAGGAAGGAGCATGTGATATAATTATAATCTCAAAGCAATAAGTGAAATAAAAAAATGATCTCCTGTATCTGGATTTCCAGTTACACTAATACCATTGTTGAAGAACTTCTGCATTCTCCAATGAATTTTTGTACTTTCCACATGAAATAGTTGGCTGGGGTAATGTGGGTTTATTTATCTCCATTACCTTCTATTTTCTATGTGTCTATTTTGTATTTTGTGCCTATATTATATTGTACGTGTCTGTATTTTATCTTAATATATTTTGCTGCATATATTTTTATAATAGTTCTGTGTATTTTTGAATCAAGTTTTTCCTACCCCTAGTACTCCTAGTTTATCAAATTATTTCTAGTGATTATGATTTGTTTTATAAAACTTAGTTGTTTTTACCATAAGCTGGTGTATATATTCCTTCTTGTTTTCAGTCTTATTGTTAAATTGATACCTTTATCACTATATTGTGACCTTCCTTGTTTTTTTTTATATTATTTTACCTTATCTCCTGTGTTAGCGGATGTATAGCTAGTGCTGCTTGTTTTGGATTCCTATTTTCATGGAACTTCTTTCGTCATCCATCCTTTCATTTTGGAGCGTATGTATCTTTGCTGATGGACTTGTTTTCATGCTTCTGAAAGTCTCAGTTTTGTTGGTGCTGTATTTGGGGAATGTTTCACTTTTAAGTTCTTATAAGTGAACGTGCGTTTCTTCTACTAGATCTTTTGAGTGATGATATGAGTCGATAGAGAAAATCTGGATAGCAGGAGAACTAGGCTTCATGAACACAAGCCCAAAATCCCTCTATAAAGCACTAAGTTTTGTCAATATTGGTGCCATCTGTAGTCTTAAGCTTTACCTTTGTACAGCATCTTAGAAAAAAAAATCTCAGGGTCCTATTCCTATCCTAACATTACTTAGCTTCAGCATTTATCAGTTTTTTCCCCCTGAGAACTGAAAAGAACAACCATTCGTTATTTTTTCTTATATTTTGTCTTATTTGAATGTTTTTCTCTCCTGTATATCAGATATTTCCTATTCTCAAAATTCCTGCTTCTCCCCTGTTCTAGTTTTCAGCCAAGTATGTCTTGCCAACCTGTCCATGAAGAAAGTCCTTTCCTAAGCCCTTCTTGAAGGCATAATAAATTCCCTGAATATGCTTGAAATTTTTTGGTCTTCTTTTCACACATTTGTTTCTTTTGTTCTTCAAGGGAGAAGGGAGTGTTGGACTACAGAGGGTGGCACATTTCCTTGTGGTGAATATTTACGTCCAATGGGCTTTTTCCAAGAAGCAAAATTCTTAAAGACTTGTCCCAATTTATTTATAAGCATATTTGAAGTTCTGGAGAAGATAATGTAAATGAGCATTTTCCCTTACACCTATCCATCTGAAATACTGAATTATTTTATTAACTCATGTATATCTCTCAATAAAGTTTAACAATATTTAGTTGAGTACTGCTTTTGTCTTTGTTTAGAACACTATCAATCAAGAGAGTGGTTATTTGTGATATCTTTTTACAGAGATCACATTTTTCTTTCCCTAGGGATTTGTTTGAAGATGTTTTAAGGATCTTTGGGTTTTTGTGGTATTTCTTGTATGAAAAAGACTATGCTCCTTTCTGGGCTCTACAGCCCAGTTAGAAGCTGAAAGGCACATGTCTTTTTATATGCCTATTGGTAGAAGCGTTATTCACTTCCTTTTGTTCTTTTAGGAAGCTTCTAGGAAGATGAAATGTAAACAGTGTTCATTCATTTCACTATTTTTATTAAAGCTTTTCTGTTAATGGAACACTATTCACAAGGCAGAAGCAAGTATGACAGAGAAATACACAAGAGAACTTGGAGCACAGTTTCTCAATGCAGAACACAGAAACTGATACATGATATAGTGTACATAAAGTTTGTGGTTGATAAATATGAGGGAAAAGTGATATTATAGAAGAAATATGAGCAAAGTTTTATCAGTAGAGCAGGACTTTAGTGGTTAAAAAAAGTTATCAATGAAAGTTTCATTGAGAAGCTATAATTTTGTCAGAGACTTTAAAATGAGGACGTTGACCTCTGGGTGCCTGGGTTGGAGACTCAATTTGCAGGAAAGGAAATGGCACAAAGGTGTTGTGATTGGGTAGCTTGACATTTCTGAAGGAACAAGAGGACTAGAATGGCTGCAGTGGAATTGGAAGGGAAAGGGTGATAGTCCAGAGAGGTGGGGGGCGGGCAAACAGAGCCAGTGTGTTTTGATTACAAAACCTTTGGCTTTTATTCAGAGGGAAATGAACAGGCTTAGCAGGATGCTAGGTAGAAGAACAACACGTTATGATTTTCATTTTATGAAGCATCTCTTCAGCCACTGTGTGGAGAATAGTCTGGGGTATTGAGCAGGAACGACATGATCAAATTGTCATGCCATTTAATAAGGGTGACCTTTAAAGAAGATTTCTCCTTTGAGTCCAATTCAGAGTTCTCTCTCCCTTCCAGTAATATTGTACTTAATTGTCAAAAATGAAGCATGACTTTATTCTAAAATTAATGAAACTTAAAATGCTAAACCAAAAAGCATCATACCTCAAACTATTCAATAGGAAAATAGGGAGAATATGTATTTCATGGAATTAACTTTTTCTTATATATATCTTCGTCATTAATTGTGCATATTTAGAATATCATAACAGCAACAGATAATAAATTTGAAATGCTTTTATTGCCTTAATTTCTTTATATTTTTTCTCACTCAAATAGACAATGAAATAATGCACTGTAGTTGAAAAAAATTAAAGAACAAAATACCTTTTTTTTTTCATCTTTGCATTCTGCTGCCCATTTCTCTTCCCCAAGTTCCAAAGTAAAAACCTTCACAAATACTCTTTATTATACTTCAGTGCTCCATGAGGTGCTTGTATAGTTGTCTGCCTGCTGCTGGAGAGCAGACACTGCTCACTGTAGGAATAGGCTAACTGGTACAGCACTGATATTTTAAAAGTGTATTTATTAGTAAGGTGTACACACATTTCCTTCAGCCTATTCTAATTATTTCAATGATGCTTCTTTTAAAAGAAAATTGTATTTTAATAACCAATGAACATTTTTTGATCAAACTGTCAATTAAGTTTGGGCTGAAGGAATATGGTTGTACTTTCATTGATGACTGTCTATCATGTCTATTAAAACTCCCAAGACTGGCTATATTGGTCCTCTTATTCATTCTTGTACATATACCAAATGACAAAATAGTGTCTAGAATAAAAGTCTTTTGGTGCTGTTATTGTTGAATAACTGATCTGTTATAACATATTTGAAACATTTCCTTCATCTCTTACATACACAGTTACCTTTCCACTCTCTAGCTACCTAGTTTATAAAGATTTCACATGTGATAGGCTTGTAAGTGAATAATAATAATATAATAAATAACAAAGCCTCTAATTTGGCCTTTCTGTTATATTTATTGCAGCCATTCTCTGGCTCTTTAGATCAGAAACAGGCATTGTCTTTGAGTCATTCCACTCCTTATGCCCCTATGTATATGCAACTGTTTATGTACTGCAGTAGACATCTGAAGTATCTTCTGTTTGTATTGTGACAATCTCTGTTCTCCACAGTCTGAGAGAGCACTCAAATTCAAATCATCTTCTCATTCCTCATTTATATCATCCTGACAGTTAGGTGTTGCTATTAAATACTTACAGCCTGTTCCATAAAAACCAATGTAATGGATCCTCCCATATCATTGCATATCATGCCCTGATTCTATGCTTATTTGCTACAAACCTTACTGGGTGTGTCAAGTTCTTCCCATTTGATGCTTCCCTTAGAGTGCCCTTTGTGTCCATTCCTCAGTCCTCAGTTCTACCACACGCTCATTATTCCCACAACTTTTTTTTTAATAAGTCTTATTTCTCAGATCTGAATATTCTTAGATTTTCTTGTGCATGTGCTTCTGACATTCCTTTCCTTTATAAACTAGTGTTTTTCTACTCTCACTTCCAGAGTGAGTCAGCACCATGGACTCACCATTAAGGTGCTGCACCATGATACACCATAATATAGTATTAGCACTGTTCTCAACACTGTTCTGTTCCACAATTTAATTCTGGCTCCTCATAATTGTTTGGGAGCCCTGCCACAAACAATAAATGTTTGTAAAATGAATTCAAAGAGGAATTTCAAACAATGTTTGTAATTACATTAGCTTTTTATTAAATAAACTATGAATAACATAAATGCAATTTATTACCTAATGATCACTTCATAGTGACTTAAAATCTCACTTTCTAATAATAAATTTTTCCTAACAAATTTGACTTATCTTTACATAATTCCAGTTTTAATATTTTAGAGAAACTCCTAATTAGAATTAGTATTACAAGAAATACATTTACATAATACAAAATTGTCAGGGAGCTGGAACAATGGCTTAATGATTAAGAACACTGTTTTTTCTTATAGAGAAACTGGGCTCAGTACCTATCACCTAGATGGCAGCTCATAGCTATCTGTACAGCTTGGGTCTGACACTCTTTTCTGGCCTCAATAAGTTTCAGATACATGTACATACAAACAGACAATACGCATACACACATGCATACACTCACACACACACAATTTAAATCTTACTTAAAAAGAGAAATATTACTTCTTGTTAATTGTGAGCTAAGGGTTATTGTCTTTAAGTAAAACCAGAAACAGTAAAATAGACCCCTAGAGAGTACTTAATTTGTAATTAGGAAGTATAAGCTGATCTGATTATCTATGAGAACTATCTTTCAGTTGTCTTTAAGATTTAACATATCAAATTATTTAAAAGTGTCTTCTCATCTTTCTCATCTTTGAAGTGTTTTCTCATCCATGTTAGATATTTGACAGTTTTCTCAATTCAGTTTTGGAGAACACTTATTCTTCTAGACAATTTATGTCAACTGATACAACCTAGAGTCATCAGAGAAGAGGGAACCTCCATTAAGAAAATACTTTTATAAGATGGAACTGTAGGAAACCTGTAGGGCATTTTCTTGATTAGTGATCAAATGGGGGGGGTTAGCCCATTGTGGGTGGTTTCATCCTTGGGCTAGTGGTCCTGGGTTCTATGAGAAAGGAGGCTGAGGAAGCCATTGTTAGCAAGCCAGTAAGCAGCGCCCCTCCACTGTGTCTGCATCAGCTCCTGCTTCCAGGTTCCTGTCCTGCTTCAGTTTCTGTTCTGGCTTTCTTAGATGTTGAATTGTGATGCAGAAAAGTGAGCCAAACAAACCTTTTTCTCCCCAGCTTGCTACTAGTCATGATGTTTTGTCACAGGAATAGTAACCCTGTCTAAGACACTAATGCATGGTCTACAGTTTCTACACATATTTCCAAGTATTGTCATGAAATTACATGTACAGCATTAGAAGAAGCTGAATACACAAAATATTGCAGAAAGTAAGGAGAAATTAGTATACTTCAATAACTTAAAACAAAATTCTAATAGCTATACGCTGTGAAAACCACTGTATCTAAATGTGTATGTAACAAATGTAGTTATTAATTCAAAGAGTAAACTTACAGTATTTTGTTGTTAAGCAATTGGGGACTTTTGTAACAGAACAGATACTTAATTTCTAGTAGCATCAATATATGCCAAGTATTACTCCTTCATCTGACACTGTTCATCATATTGTAATTCATTATCAAGGAAGGAAACAGCTAATCTTTTTTAGAAATGAACCAATAACTCTCAGAAAAATTAAATCATCTTTCACAAGATTTTATTCCTTGGTGTTAATGGATAAAAACCAGATCATATTATTTGACTTTCTTTTTACATTCTCCATGTTATGCATGGAAATTTCTTTATGCATTGAAAATCTGCTTTTTCTCTCAAATTCATTTGCAGCATTGTGATAAGTAGCAAAAGGTCCTTTACAAATCATGATATGAGCTTCAGTTAAAGCTAGAAAATGTTAAAAAGAATGGTATAAAGGCAAGACTGAGTGGATGGGTCACCATGAGCAACACGGAAGACTCTCATCCTTTTAGAATATATAATGACATTTTAACCTCTGAATCTTTAGCACCATGCTTCATAACAAAAACCAGTGACCCTATTTTCTGTGTTAATTTGCAATTCAGTCATGTGGTCATCATAATATATAAACAGAAAAATGGTTTTACGAACTGACCATTTTCTTTCTTCCTGCCATGTGAGGAACCCAGAGCTCCCAGGTTGATTGTGTTGTGAAGTAGGACATTTTGTTGTTGGCTAGGTGACAAAGGCAGAACCTTCATCAGTGAAGTTAGTATTCCACCAACATAGGTCTACGGGAGCATGTCTCTTTCACTGTCCTATGACCACAGAGAAAAAGGCACTGCTAGAGAACAAGGAAACAAACTTGCACGAGATACTCAGTCATCCTTGGTTTCGGACTCAGCCTCCATAACTGAGGATGTATTTCTATTGAATGTAAGTTACCTATTCCTCACTATTTCATTTTCCTAACAGACTAAGGCAAATGGAAAGGCAAAAAATTATTTAAGGTATATTTGTATATATTATTTTTGATACATAGCCATTGGTGTGGTTGCTGAAATTTTGACTGCTCATGCAGTGATAAACTGAATGATACTGCACTCCGGTGAGTATGCCAAATGTTGATGGCTCACCCAACTTCATACCCACCACACAATGCCACAGTCAAGGAAGTCCTGCTCTAAATCCTTGAGCTATAGAAAGACAAGGGAAGCAAGAAGCAATTGCTTAAAAGACTCAAGAGTAATTGCTCCTATTCATATTTTAGCAGAGAATTTTGTTGTTGTTGTTATCATTTTTTAAACTAAATGGCATTTTGAGTGCCTAATTCCAAGTACAAATTTTACATCTATAAACTTAAGTACATTGGAGGTAACATTGACATTTTCAATTAATTTGCCGTTATCTGGTTTCTTCTCTTTCACCATGAAAAAACATTCTGACCAAAAGTAACTTGTTGAAAAAGGGTTTATTTGACTTACGGTTTCTAGTCCTTGAAAGTCAGGGCAGGAATTCAAGGCAGGATATGACACAGAGAATGGAAGAAGAATGCTGATTACTGGCTTGCTCTCAGCCTGCTTTCTTATTCTACTCAGGACCACCTGCAAAGTTGGCTCAGCCCGCTCATATTTATCATTAACAGAGTGCTCCACCAACATGTCATGAGAAATCTGATCTGATAGAGGCAATTCCTCAATTGTATTTCCCTCCTGTCAGTAGAGTCTAGTTTGTGTGAAGTTGATAAAAGCCAACCAGAATAATTGTCCCCTTGACAACCTGACATATAAATGTATCACAGTTAAACTATGTTTCCCTTTCTTATTTTTCCAATACCTCATATCAATATCACAAAATAAATAATAGTATAAAATCAAATTTACTGTTTTTAAAAGCATTCAGACACTTTAAAATTCAAACTCTTTTCAAAATACTTTATCTCATAACTAGAGTTCTGTAAAATCCCAAATAAGCCATATACTTCTTATTGTAAGAGGGAATAACCAAGGCACAGTTACAAAAAAGATCAAAGCAAAAACAAAATCCAACACAGTACACAGCTCACTGTCTAATGTCTAAAACTCATTCACCATCTACTTCCAAAGGGCTTGGATAGCCCTATGTTTCTTGGTCTGCCATTTTTAGCTTCAGGGGAGCTTCACTCCATACCTGGTACTGTTCTTATTGGTCACCCCCACAGTCCTGGCATCTCCAATAGGTGAGGGTTTACACTGTAAATGGGATTGCATATTCACCAACGATCTCCTGGCCTCTTACCGGAACCCTGCCCCAGGCTCATGCTGTTAAATTTAAGCTTCTCTCTACCATGACGCCCTCAATTCTTCACCTTTTATGCTGACACAAACCCTATTATGCAGAGGACTTTTATATGTTACTGAGTTTGACTGCCATCATGAGATGCAGTCTTGCCCCCTCACTGGGCTACAACTTCTGTGTGCTGACCCTTGAGAAATACTTCCCCAAAGAATTCACCTCAGTCAGTTAAATCCAGTTAAAGCATCAATTATCCCAGGAAAGCATAGGTTTCACATTCGTGGATTCTTAATCCAAAATACCATGTAAACAGACCTCACAAAAGTTTTTGTTTCTCTCTGAGACTTCCCGAGAGGGGAGATCATCGGCACCTCTCTCAACAATCTTATTCTCCACACTTTATAACATCAGCTCATCAGTCTCTAGGCTCTCAATGGTAAGTCCAACCCAAAGTTCCAAAAACTTCCACAATTCTCCCACAAAATAATATGGTCAGGTATATCACAGCAGCTTTCTATTTTCTGGTACCCAACTTCTGTACTAGTTTCCTTTAGACTGCTATCATAAACGCCATCACTATAATCAATGCAGTAAGATTTATTTGGCTTATACATCATAATCAGAGTGCATGATTGAGAGAAGTCAGAGCAGAAACTCAATCATGAACTAATGCATAAACCATGAAGGAATACTATTTATGGGCTGGCTCTCCATGGTTTGTTCAGCTTCCTTTCTTACACAGCCCAAGACCACCTGCCCATCAGTAGTATCATCCACACTGAAATGAGCCTCCCTACATCAATCATTAATCAAGAAAATGCATCACAAACATGACCAAAGATTGGTCTCAATTCTTCAACTGAGATTTCATCTTCTCATGTGATTCTAGTTCATGTAAAAACCAGCAAAACCTAGCCATCACAGGCATTCTGTAAAATCTTATTTATGGTAGAAAGTGGTTGGAAGATAGGTGAATGTTTGTGAGTTAAGGATTCCATCTTCAAACAAACAGAAAGCCTATAAAACCACCAAAAATTCACTTTCCCATAGCAAACTGAAACCTTAGATTCCCCACCTGTACCCTCTATGGAAATTTGTATCTTCCCTTCTAAGTAACGCATTTTAAATGACATATTTTAGATATGATTCTTTTCATATATTAAGTATGTTCTTAAACATATTAGTGGAATATTAAATTAGCCAACTACTGTACTTTCAGTAATTTAATTCTTTAGTTCAATACAATATCTAAAAAATGTTTTCACATAAAGTCACTGGAAATATTCAAGCATTATATGTGAAATTTGATGTATAACACAAGAGAAAAAATAAATTTATAACATTTTTGCTGACTTAATTATGTGCCTTCTCGGTGTTCTCAGTTACAGAAGCTTCTCTCTCTCTCTCTCTCTCTCTCTCTCTCTCTCTCTCTCTTTGTTTTTTGTTTGTTTTGTTTTGTTTTTTGAGGTAGGATTTCTCTGTGTAACAGTCTTGGCTGTCCTGGTACTTGCTTTGTAGACTAGACTGGTCTCAAACTCACTGACATCTGCTTGCTTCTGCAACCCAAGCGCTGGGGTTAAAGCTGTGAGCAACACCACCTGGCCCTCTGGAGAATGTGAAACATGTGGACTAAAGTAGCTCCAGATGATTCTGCAGTAGGAAGCAGTACTTCCCAGGATTTTGGATTCAGAGGCATAGTTATTCAGTGACACTCAACCTAGGTCAATAAACTCCAGCTCATCTGAAGATTTGTCAGCCAAAATATTTTGCTGTTGATTGAAGCTGCTGAGTTTGGGGAAGGTTCGTAACTCAAAAATAGATTATAAATATTATCATCTGTGACAATTTAGTATTGACTGATGTGTTCTGTGCCATCTTACTTCATGACACATCACTTCGTCTTTTCAATATCAGATGATGATCAGGCCAGTATATGCTTCTTCTGGATCTTCTGATTCCTCTCTTCATGACTTGAAAGCTACTACTGAGAACAGGGAACAGCTTTGCAGAAGAATAAATGTGCGGCAAAGACATCTAATTCCATCCTGAGAGCAAGAATCAAACCCTCAAACATTGGAGGAAGAGGTCACTTGGTTCCTGGCCACCCAGCTAGCTTAGACCCAAAATAATCACACAGAAACTGTATTAATTAAATCACTGCTTGTCCCATTAGCTCTAGCTTCTTATTGGCTAACTCTTGCATCTTAATTTAACCCATCTCCATTAATCCGTGCATCATCATGAGATCGTGACCTATCAGCAAAGTTTCACGTCTATCTCTGGCGGCAGATCCATTACATTATGTCTCCCTAACTCTGCCTTCCTCCTCCCCTGCTATAGGCAAAGCAGTTTCTTTATTCATTAACTGTTAAAAGCAACACATAGACAGAAGGACCTCCCACACCACTCAAAGACAATTTCTGCAGAGACAGGTATCTCATTAAAAATGCATACTGTGGTAAAATGTGTTATATGGGAAGATATAATTCCTCTGGCTGAATTATTTACAGCTATCTTCGTGGATTCAACTTAGTTTTTCCTCCTACATATATGATTGCTCCATGGATGAGCAAAGGGTCCATTAAGTAGATTCTCTAGGAAGGAAACAAAAACCTCATTAAATTAGAAATTAATATAAGTTTGTAGCTCTGAAAACACAGAAACTTGTATTTCAAAATGTCTTAAGGAGATAATGTTTATACAACATAACACATTAGAAAATAAGAGCAGTGAAATAATAAGGGCATATTATATGAGTTCATATAGTTATATATTTCACTTTTTCATTTAATGAATTATTGGGACATGCTCCAATTTTATATAGCACAGTGGTAATCAGGGCACAATATTCACTAGGCCAATATGCCATTTCTTATTCTGAACTAGGTTTTTTTTTATTTCTTTACATTATTGCACATTCCACATTTTTCTTGTTAATTTGCAAGGAATTAATTTTTGGTGTGTACATATATTTATTATTTTTTTCATTACTAATTAATAAGTCTTAAATTACTCATTGCTAAATGCTAAATTTGAACCATATGTTCAAAATATTACAATAGTTTTGCAGTTTCAATTTTTATGCTCTTTAGACAAATTTAACAGCATTTTCAGAATAGCATTTGCATCATGTCTAATTTTTCCATAGTTTCTACCACTAGATGTCATTTGTGTAATATGCTACATTCATAGAAACAAGGGCTAGTAATTTTTTGCATTCTCTCTCTGTTGAGATGAGTCCCCATAAAGACAGGTAACCTGTCTTCATGGATATTCCCCAATACTTACAGTACTACATAGAAAAATAATGTCCCATAAAGATTCTTTCAATGTCATTTTTCTGACAAGTTGCAAGATGGAAGTTTATTTTCTGCTCTATATGTTGTCTAAATAATCCTACCTCACTTTGAGGACCAAAATCTGTACTTACAGGCAGTTGTCTTCCTGTGAAAACGTTTGCTCCACTTTGAAAATCTTTTCATGGTGTTTTCAGTAATAGTGAAAGTATGCAAAGACCCTCTGTAGCGACTAAACAGAAGCTCAAAAGAAGTTTGGTAAGTGTATGAGAAATTGCAAATCCATCCCAATCTAACCACTACAATGTTTGGTGTATTCACAAAAGCAAATCTTTTCGAACATGTGTACAGTTCTCCCGGATCCTGAAGAGCGTATATCTTATGCTTTGCTATCAAGACTCTGTCAGCTATTTATGGAGGTATATTTGGTTACATGATTGCCATGGTACTTTTGCCATTTCTCTGGAAGTGTGATGCAGTCTGCACTCTATCCTTTTGTAGTGGGACTTTCTCTATTAATGTTTTTGTTAAATTTCTCTAGCAGATTGTAAGATAAATATCTTTACTTCCCACCCATAACTGCACATTCTCTAGTACTAGGAATGTATGTGGAGTTTTACAATTTTAAAGGAATATTAGAATTATACATTAAAATAGAGTCTTGAAAGTGTGATGTGCATGCTATTTAAAAATATGTGGCAAAGGCTAATGAAGTTTTTGGTAAAAGTGAAATGAAAACCGATAACAAAAACAAAAGGTTGTGCTTACATTAGAATATGGAAATTAGCCTGAAGTATCTGATTTCTCTTCCAGAGAAATGAGTTCTAAGGGCTAAGGTTGTTGTTTAATCAAGAGAGTACATGCTGGGTATGCAGAAAGTTCTGTTTGGTCTTCAGCACTGCATAAACTAGGTAGAACGGTTCATATCTACAAATGGTTCATGCATCTATAAGCTGCTGCTATGAGGAGCAAGAGACCAAGGCCATCCTCCACCACACTGCTAACTCTAAGCCAGTTTAGGCTACATTAAACCTTATCTCTAAATAAATAAAATAACTTTTAAAAATGAATAAAATAATTTTAAAAATTAAAAAAATATTAAAAGGCATTAACATAGTCGTACCATATTTTCTCCCTAAACAAGACTTCCTGAAAGAAGAAGTACATAGTAAACAAATGTCAGTGATCAAAATACGATGAAAAATTTGAGACACATTATTGGAAAAACTACACTGCCTGAGCATTTGCCAAAGGTCACAGTATGCTTAAAATATCACAGAAAAACTGACTGGGTTTTGAATGACACTTTGTAGAAAAATAAAGTCACAGGAAACCAATAAACATGTATTTATCTTTTTCCTATTCTGGTCAGGAATAAGATGTTCTTAGTTACATATTCCGTTAAGAATAATGCTTGCTTTCAGAAAATGCATGGCTGTTTAGTTTATAAATGCATGAATGCTTTATGAGAAAAAAGAAAAGCTCACATAACACTTATCTGTTTTTGATAGTGCTGCTTCACCATCAAGAAACCCTTATATGATTATATAATTTACCATGCGTTTCTGTAAAGGATGACTTTAAGGAAAACTGGGGAAAAATCCATATAACTTGAAGGCTATACCTAATTACATGAACAGTCACCCTCTCATTGGCAAATTGTAAGCCATTAATTTCTTTATTTTAATTTTTTCTATACCTGCTGGAAATTCTTGTTCCACCATTTGTTAATGATTAAGTTGAAATCAACAGAAATTGTACCCTGTTTTTTGCTTTCCTCTTCCCATTTCTAGGATGAATCTAGTCTTAGGTTTTAAAACATTTTATCTCTTTGATATCTTGTGGTTTGTAAGGTGGCCATTGTCAGTAATTACAATTGCCAATTAATACTTTTATAAATAAACTTGGAATTCTCTGCCATAAAAAATTCAATATCTCATGAAGGCTAGAATACATAGAGGGAATCATGTATTAGCTAGTTGATGCAATGGTCAGCCCAATGGTCCTAAACTAATGTTCTCAGTACTCTACTGCTGACCTCTGCTTTCCTACCCCACCTCTCTAAGAAACTCTCAAGATCTCATCTTCCTATTGATCTCTTAAAGTAAATCATTCCACACCACTCACTATCTTAGCTGATAGATTTTTAGATCTCTTCGATTGGATACAATTTTGATACCTTCTTGTTGCAGGGAGAGACAGCTTGTTCATCCTGGCCACCCGGCTAGCTTAGCCCTGAAATAACCACACAGAAATTGTATTAACTAAAACACTGCTTAGCCCATTTGCTCTAGCCTCTAATTTTGATTTAACCCATTTCTATTAGTTTGTATATCACCACGTGGCAGTGGCTTACCAGGAAAGATTCGGTATGTCTGTCCCTGGCAGCTCCATGGCATCTCTCTCACTCTGCTTTCTTCCTCCCAGAATTCAGTTTGTCTTCTCCGCCTAAATGGTTCTGCCTATCAAGGTCCCAAAGCAGTTTCTTTATTAATTAACCAATACAAGCAACACATAGAAAGAAGGACCTCCTACACCCCCTTCTTTAAACAAGAATAGACACATATAGACATATTTTTACATTATTTAGTAATAGCATTGATTTATAGTACTTATCTTTTGTACAATTCAAGTACTAACCAGGCCTAGTCCTGATTAACTTTTAAGATGTGATGTAAGTGGGTACATCAACAGTGTGTATTAGACAAACATATATTTTCTACCTTCATCTACTGATAGGTTACTCAGCACATGGTCAAATTTCAGATTCTTATTCTGGATTTTAAAAACATAATACTTTCATATTTTGAGAGTTTTATATGGGGATAAAATGAATTTTATTCCTATCCCCTCTTACTTTCCCATTCTGTCTTCTCTGGAAACCCTTCTCTAACACATACTCTTGCTGATTTCATGTCCTCTTCTTTCTTTGCATATTTTTATAGTCCTTTGAGTCTAAAGGTGCTGCCCCTATGCTTATTGATGATTGGCCATCCACTGGACTATGAGCACTCTGCTAGTGGCTGCAGCATGAAAGAAAAATGAGTACCCTTCCCTGGTAGCCATCAGCTTCTAATTTTGCTTCTTAAATTATTAAATAATACATGCAATGGCATCAAGTTCCTGAAATAATAATCAATAAGAATCATATATAAGTGAGGAGGTTTGACTAGTTGCAGTCCCCATA
>PVIU01031588.1:0-14602 GCA_004026605.1 Ondatra zibethicus
AGGACCCTCCTACACCATTTCCCCTTTTTCTATTTAAACAAAAAAGAAAGGCTTTCATTTTAACATAGTAAAGTTACATATAACAAAACAGTTATCAAGCAAGAATTACAGTTACCACCTATTTTATCTTTTATCATGACAAAGGAAAACTATAACTATCCATTCTTCAACTCCATCAAAGACTCCAGAAGGATAAGATTACCTAAGTAAACAAGAAATAAGCAACTTCAAAACTCTAGAAATGACAGAGACATCTCGCTGCCTGGACAGTCACCCAAAGTTCCTCTGTACCGTTCGTTGGGGCATCCATCTAGCCTACAGGCCCTTAGTGTCCAGCAGACTCTTCCATGAAGCAGGAAAATTTAAAGACAGTTCAGTCACTTTCTTCTGTATCCTGCAGAATGTCTCGCAGACTCTTTCATGAAGCAGGAACCCTATATTTTATCGTCTAGAAACTAGCTTTTGAAATATTTATAAGATTGAACAAATAAGCATATTAAAGTGATTCTGACGACAAAAGCTTGAAGCTGCACATGGTCCCTCATACACCTGTAATGCGAAGGCAGAGGCGAGAAGCCCGCCACAAATCTGAGACCAGGTTGGTTTACACGAGTTTGAGGCCAGTCAGATCTATATAAGACCTTGTCTCAAATTTAAAAAAGAATTAAAAATAGCATGAATATTCTGATTAGTCTCTGAAAAACCAGTCTCTCTGTGTATGTGTACCTGCATGCATGTACATGCATACATGTATGTGTGTGCAGGAACAGTGAAATATGTATGTGTGGAAAACCAGAAGTCGACATCCAGTCTGTATTGTCTTTCCCTGTTCCCTCCCTCTCCTGTGGTTTGAGATAGGGTCTCTCTAAACTTGGAGCTCACTTCAGTGGACTGGCTGGCCGTTAGGATCCAAAATTCTGTCTCCTCCCCACAGTGCTGGGATTACAGAGGATCTCACTCTGACCCTCACCCAGGTGCTGGGGGTGCAGACTCGGGTTCTCGTTTGCGTAGAAAGCACTGGGTACTGTACTCATTGAACTGTCTCCCAGCCCCACCATCACTTGTTGCTGTGTTCCTTCTCCCATTGTTCCTCTCTCTGTTCTGTTTTGTTTTTTGTTGGTTGGTTGGTTGGTTTTTTATTTTTGTTTCTGGATTTTTTGAGGTGTTTGGTTTTTTGGCTTTTCAAGACAGGGTTTCTCTGTATAGCCCTGGCTATCTACTTTATAAAACTATAAAGCCCTAGAACTCACTTTGTAGAGCAGGCTGGCCTCACACTCAGTGACCTCCTGCCTCTGCCTCCCGAGTGCTGGGACTAAAGGTGTGCACCACCACTCTCAGCTTTTGTTTGTACTGTTTTCAGAGTTCAGAAAAGGAAATCTTTGCTTGGTTTCTTTTCTGATATTCTCAGATTGGACCCAGAACCTCACACATGCTCGCAAACACTCTGGTTACTGGGCTTCCCGTGACTTTCACTTTAGCTGATGCATTGAGTGCTGCTTCATTTCGTGGGGATGTTCTGCATCGTCCCAAATCCGCCTCTGTAAACGATGTTAATACAGTTACAGAGACTAATACTTACGTAAAACTTGTTTGACCTTTAGATGTGACACCCAAATCAAATTTTAAAGAGTCAGTTGTGTAGTGTCTTTATTTGAAGTTGTTTATATTGGGTGATTCATTAGTAAAGGTAATTTTTAAGTTATAAAAAATGGCTATTAAAATTTTTATGAGATGTGCTGTATAAGCAAAGTAAATTCATGTCATAAATTCTGGAGACACCATATTTTATCTAATTTCTTTTATTCCTTGAGAATAAAGTTGGAAATTTAAATTTTATTCATCTAGTGTTTTTTGTTTTGTTGTTGTTTTTTGTTTTTGTTTTGTTATTGTTGTTTTCGAGACATGGTTTTTCTGTGTGGCCCAGGCTGGCCTGGAAATTGCTCTGTAGACCGGGCTGGCCTGTAACTCACAGAGATCCACCTGCCTCTGCCTCCAAAGTCCTGGGATTAAAGTCATGCACCACAACCACCCAACTCATCTAGTGTGTGTTTTTTTTTAAGTACTATTAAAGTTGAGGTTCTCTCTTTTTATTTCATTGATGATCTCATTGTATATGTGGTGGCGATCACTCTGAATTAGCACCAGCCAGTAGAATAGTATGATTAGCAGTGTCAAAATGCTTCTTATACCTCACAGTGTTCTTCCTTCTTAACCCTAGGACACAAAGCATTTGTAAAAGCTTATGAAATATCATACAATTACTAAACTCTTTCCTGTTTATCTCTTTTTGGACAACAGAAAAAGTGTGAACGATATTGGCCTTTGTATGGAGAAGATCCTATAACGTTTGCACCATTTAGAATTTCCTGTGTAAGTACTTATTTTTGTTTTAAAAATTTGTTCTTTGAGAAATTTGTATATGGTATGAACTCAGGCCGCTGCAAGCCTAGGATTCAATTTTGTGTAAACCTTCACTTAACTGTAGTAATCAGTACCAATGTTTTATTCTGCTTTTAAATTTAGGAGCTTTGGGAATGACTTTTACAGCTGTAAATAAATAAATAAAATAAGGTTTTCCTTATTTTTGTGTTGATTCTGTTAGTCCTTTTCTATCTCGTGACAGTTATTGTTTAACTATGCTCAACTCATCTCTGAAAATTGGTATACTCACTTTTCTAATCAAATAAATGGAAAAGAACATTGCTAACTGGGACATAGTATGTCATACTAAGCTTTCCTATTATCCTCCCCCATATTTTAAAATTATGTATGAAGTTAAACTTGAGGATTGCTATCCTAAAAGTGAAGATTTTTCCTTGTATCAGGTAATTTGACATGACATCTAAAATGTAGGCACACATCTGTGATTCCAGCATCACTGGCTGGTGCTAATTCAGAGTGATCATCACCACATATACAATGAGATCATCAATGAAATAAAAAGAGAGATCCTCAACTTTAATAGTACTTAAAAAAAGAACACTAGATGAGTTGGGTGGTTGTGGTGCACAACTTTAATCCCAGGACTTGGGAGGACAGAGTTCAAGGTTGGCTCGGTCCAGTAGCAAATTCTAGACACGCGGTTCTCCACCTGTGGGTTGTGACTACCTTTGCCAAACTTTTCTCTCCAAATATATTTGCATTACAGTTCATAGCAGTAGCAGAATTACAGTTACGAAGTAACAATGAGAATAATTTTATGGTTGGGGACCACTGCATCGTGAGGAGCTGTATAAGGGTCCCAGCTTAGGATAGTGGAGATAACTAGGAGATCCTGTCCTTGGGGCGGGGTGGGGGGGGAGGAGAGGAGCTGAAATGTACCCCATGCTATTTAATGGTCTCTGGAGTTCAGCTCAAGTTCGATACTACCACAGTTGAAATTCGAGAAGATGAAGTTAAAAACAGTGAAGACGGAAAACAAGAAAAGGGGAAGTGGGTGGAAATGAAGTAAAATGTAGGTGAGCTAGAATACAACTTTTATTTATGTGACATTTAATATCTTATTTCCTAGTCACCTAAAATAAATGTTGTATTTGCCCAACTGAAAAAACCTTGAACTACCTATTTTAGGGTACTTTAGAGAAACAGAGCCATTGGGGTATTGGAGTATGGGTGGGAAGTGTAGAGAGCTTTTATTATAAAGAAGGGCTTACAAAATTACGGAGGTTGGTAAGTCCAAAATCAATTCATAATTGAACTCAAATTTAGTCTGCAATAAATACTCCAAAGTTATAGTTAAAATTAATGGTTTGTGTTAAAGGTTTCTGTGATTTGTCTTTTTGAGACAGTCTCACTGTGCATATCATCATAGAGGTCAGCCTGCCCCTAACTCCCAAATGTTTAAATTAAAAGTATTCATTACTACACTGGGCAAAAGATGTTTTAATTCTGCTGCATTTTGTGTTATTTAGGATGAATACTAATTAATACACACCACAATATACTTCAGTAAAGACACACCCTCTTAGTGTAGAAATGATTCTACCATAGGTCCCAGGACAATGCAGGGAACATAGTTCTGTGCGATGTGGTTATGTTTAACACTTATGAATTTAAATGCAACAAGAGAACTGTAGTGAATGTCACAATTCAAGTAAATTAGTGTTCAGCATTCAACAACAGAACAGTTCCATAAGCAGGGGAAAAAATGAATTGACTTTTGTGGATGGTTTTTTTATCTGACCTAAAAGATAAATTTTTAAAAATCCTCTTAATATCAGGTTTGGTTTGGTGAATAAAAGCTGATCTGGTTCATCAGTATCGAAATTAATCTATTCTGAAGACTTTAAAATAAGAAGAAATTTCTATGTATTTTTTTGTTAAGACAACTCAGGAACTCAGGCTTCGTTTCCACTGATTTTAACTGCAAATAGAAAACTGAGTTTATGCGCCAGGCAGTGGTGGTGCACGAGCACTTACTCGGGAGGCAGAGGCAGGCAGATCTCTGAGTTCAAGGCCAGCTCACTCAAAGTGAGTTCCAGGACAGTCAGAGCTGTTAACACAGAGAAATCCTGTCTCGAAAAAAGAAAACAAAACTAAATTTACAAACTGAAAGCATGTTAGCAAGAATAACCATAGAGAGTAACATGCCTGCTTGCAGTCACAGTGTCTGAGACCGAGAAATGAGGGTGTCCTGGGGACTGTTGGCGAGGGGTAAAGGAAAGAGTATGGCAGTCAGACAGGGAGACCGGCCCAGTGTCTGCCCGAGCCCACCAGACTTTTCACAGTCTCCCACCTTAGTCTCCCGAGAGCTGGGGTGATAGGTACAAGCTACCACGCTGTCTTCTTACTCCTTTTGAGAAGCAAAGTACACTTTCCTCTCAGCAATAAATGAAAAAAGCTTGGGCATGGTGGTACATGCCTGGTGAGGGGTGGGTGAGACCCACATGATAGCAGGCTGGGGCTGAGTGGAGGCCAGCCTGTCGGCAGAGCAAGTTCCAAGACAGCCAGGGGGGAAGGAGAAAAAAGAAAGAAAACCCAAATAATCATAAAACAATAAATAAAAATTTCCCATTCTAGAATAATACTGGATTGTCTATTTTATTAATGAGTAGTGTATATTATTATTGTTAATGACTGGCCTAAGCTGTCTGTGGTTAGAATAAGAAAGCAAAAAGAACTGAGCAACAGACAAATGTCAAACTCCCTTCTAATACTCTACGAGATGGTATCAGACTTAGAGTTGTTCATGTTTCATACAACCACAGTCAGAATAATAGCAGGGTCTTCTACCCTCTTTGCTGTTTATTTGAGAGTTGAGAAAGTGTGGTTGAAATGAAGACATTAAGGCGTGACATTGTTTTGGGATTGTTTTGTTGAAAACATTGTTCTGGGGATGCTTGCTACTTTGCTATATTCTCTTAGATGATAACGTCATGACTAAATAATGAGTTAATAAACACTTGAGAGCTGTACGTAAGAATTAGATGAACATCAGGAAGCCGAGGCTGTAGAGCAGTGTGTCCTAGTGTACACAACCTGGCTCGGTCCTAGCACAGGACAATACTTGATAATTATTACACATGTGCAGAACTCTAAATGTTAATTTTACATTGTGTACTTTTAATTATTTTGTTTTGATGTGTATGTTTTTACTGATTCACAAGTTTTTTTCCTTTCAGGAAAATGAGCAAGCAAGAACAGACTACTTCATTCGGACACTTTTACTTGAGTTTCAAAATGTAAGCAGTTTCCATTATAGATAAAGAGTGCCTGCTCCACCCATGCTCCCTCCTCCCATCTCTCCTGCTCCATCCATGCTCCTTCCTCCCCATCTCTCCTGCTCCATCCATACTCCCTCCTCCCATCTCCTGTTCTCCATCCATACTCCCTCCTCCCCATCTCTCCCTCTCCCCCTCTCCCATTCTTGCTCCGAGTCTCAGTCTTGCTGTTATGTACTTTATTTAGTTAGGGTCTAAGCCTTAATCTGTATTGCATAATAAAATAGTGTAAATTTTAACTTACTTAGAACAACTACAATTTTCTGCATGTAGAATAATGATTCTTTGTTGCAAATAGTTTTCTTCTCTTTAACAATAAACAAATTATAACATTACTCACTTATTAGTCAGCTGTATTCACAGTTTTTTAAAGACAAAACTAAATTTTCATTTAGAGACTGGGAAATAGTGCTGGGGGCCTTTGTCCATCAGGCGCAAGGGTTCAATCCCCAGCTATATAAGTAAATTGTCGTTTGGATTTAAAGTTATATTTACCTCATTTCAGAGCCAAACAAATGATAATTTCTCAGGGAAGAAACCAGACATGTCTAAAAGGACATTGCAAAAATGCTTCCGCCCAATCGTTTGTGAGCCTACCTGCTCTCTTTTGACAAGCTACCTGTTCTTCCTGACTGCTAATTGCAGCCCTTTAGTCAGATCATTGATAACATGTGTGGCACATTATCTCTTGTTAGCACCTTAACTTCTCCATGTGTGTCAGAGAAGTTAGTACCCTAACTGTGAAAGTGTATTGCACATAAAGGGAATTTGAGAAGTTGAGTAACTTGCCTACTTAGTCCGTGACAGATACAGAACTTGAATATTGGAGAATTCCATGCTGTTTTTTTGTGTTGACATCTGTAGTAAATAATCTCAGAAGTTACTGAGAGGCTGGAGAGACTAAGAGCTCTTCCTGCTCTTTCAGAACCCAGTTTCCAGCCCAACTGTGGGGCTCACAACTCATCTATGACTCCACTTTTGTAAGATCCAAAGCCCTCTGTTGACCTCTGTGGATACGAGGCACATACACATTAATGAAAATAAGAATTTTTTTTTTAGAGTTGCTGGGACTTCTTTGGATCTTTGATTTATTTGGGCTATTGCTTTCACTGCTTACTATAAAATTAAATTTGGAAAAAGCTTAAATACATAAATATATATTACATTAGCTGATTAAAGGAAAATAAAATCCTAGCATTATTCTGGGGGAAAAACCCTCCCCCATTTCTATCCAAGTTGCCCCCAAAGGGTTGAGCGGAGATAGACAGTTCCCTAGACCACAGGTGCAGACCAACAATCTAGGGAGAAAGTGCATTTGGAGCTAGACATTCTTCTTCTTTTTCAGGATATTCTTTTGGCCCTCTAATGAATTCAAAGAATGATGTATCATCAATTTCATAGTGTGGATTAAAGAGTATGTTATGAAATATAATGGGTAAAGAGCATGTTGTATCTGTTAATATCTCTTGGGTTAGATCTGCATTTGTTATATCCTATAAAACACTAGGCAAGCTAATATGTCTAAATTTTCCTACGTTTAACATAAAAATGGAATGAGTATCACCTTCCTTGTGGAAGCTAAGTAAGTTATTACATATGAAACATCATCAGTACTGGGTATATGGTAAGTAATAAATGAGGGCTATTTTTTTGATTTTGTAAAGGTAACTTAGAAATGATAGTTAAATAAAATGTATAGCTTAAAAGTCTGTGAGTATATTTACTGGCTTTCTGTTTCTCGGAAGGAATCCCGCCGGCTCTATCAGTTTCATTATGTGAACTGGCCAGACCACGATGTCCCTTCATCCTTCGATTCTATTCTGGACATGATAAGCTTAATGCGGACCTACCAGGAACATGAAGACGTGCCTATCTGTATTCATTGCAGGTACAAAATGTAGAGAAGTACAGTGCTTAAGTTGGTTGTGAAATAGAGTTTTATTTCTACATTAATTTGATGTATTCCGTCTTGAGCTTTCCTAGCCCTGTTATATAGTATGTTTGAGGCCTGTGAATTGATATAATCTAATCTAGTTAATAGACTGTGTAAATGTTACAGTAAAACATATTCCCTGGTATAATCAGTGTCGTGTTGTGCAAATTTTCATGAATGATAAAGCCTCAGGCTTTAAAAAATTGTGTATAGATATGCATAGAAATGGTCTTATCGGTCTAAGATACCACTGGTCTCCAGACAAGCGCTGGGTGTGGTGGATGCACCTGTAAACCCAAAACTAAGGGGCAGGGACAGAATCTCAGAGCTCAAGGCCAGTCAGGGCCACCTAGTAACCTATCTACCGACAAAAAGTCTATCCCAAAAATCCAGAAGAAGAGAAAAGGCCAGTCAGGTCACCTAGTAACCTATTTATGGATAGAAAGTCTATCTCAAAAATCCAGAAGAAGAGAAAAGGCCAGTCAGGGTCACCTAGTAACCTATCTACCGATAGAAAGTCTATCTCAAAAATCCAGAAGAAGAGAAAAGGTTAAATTATTTTATACTTAACAAGCATGAGAATGTAAAAGAATCCATTGCCAGTTGTACAGCAGAGATGTCATTTGTAAGACAAATTTCAGAGCTCTTAAAATTGAGTAAAAGGTGTGCTGTGTACATTTAATAAAGTTGTCCAGTAGCATGTACCAACAATTTACTTGTAACTTACTACAAAGATGCCAGGCCAGGCATCCCGGCACACACCTGTAACCCAAGCAGAGTAGTGGCGGCAAGGAAGGTGGCCGTGGCTACTGAGTAATCTGATGCCAGCCTGGCCTACATAAGACAGGGCTTTAAGCCTTCAGTCCTCTAAAAATCTTGGGGGATTGGCATATTTACCAATAAATAAGTGAATGCCACTCACCACAACTTCTTAAAGGATAAAAAGAATGCTAGTTTCATGCCCTGCTTACGATTTCAACAGTTTTAAGCTATAATTTCATGGTATGACAGATAGTGGTGCAGACATGGAGGCTTGTTCCTCAGGATGCTTTTCGCCTGGAAAATACCTTTTACACAGTAGCCCAGGTGAACCTTGAACTTTTATCTCTTCCTCACCAGTGCTGGGATGGCAAGCAAGGATGGGCCACCATATCCGACTTGGTTTTAATTGAAAAGTACTCTGACTGCTTGAGAGACTGAGATAAAGATCAGCCTCGGCTGTAGAGTGAGACTGTGTCAAAAATAAGGAGGGGATGGGAGGAGGAAGAAGAGCAACAACAGCAGACCCTAAACAGACCAAGCAGCCAGGGTACAGCTGAGGAAGACACTAGGCAGTGAGTGCATTAAACAAAGGGAGATAGTTAACCGCTTATATTGTTACTTTCTTCTGGTGCTATCATAAAGTACTGTGACCCAAAACCATTTAAGGGAGAAATTGTTTTAGCTTACAGTTTCAGAGGGATACAGTACATGTTAGGAAAGACATGGCCGCAGTATCAGGAAGTAAGACAAGGCTATAAACCCTCAAAGCCTACCTCCAGTAATATACTTCCTCCTCTTAAGGCTCTATTTCCTAAAGGGTCCATAATACACCCCCACATTCAAAGTGCCAACAACTGGAGACCAAGTGTTCAAATATGAATCTGTGGAGGATATTTCTCATCCAACCCACCACCCCTTAGCTTCATTTTGTAAGGTCTACACGTATAGTGTCTAAAAATGTTGGGGAGAATACAGTTTTTTGTTTTGTTTATTTTTTTATAGTTTTAAAAAAGAATAAATGTGAGCCAGGCGGTAGTAGCTCACGCCTTTAATCCCAGCACTCGGGAGGCAGAGGCAGGCGGATCTCTGTAAGTTTGAGGCCAGCCTGGTCTACAAGAGCTAGTTCCAGAACAGGCTCCAAAGCCACAGAGACACCCTGTCTCGAAAAACCAAAAAAAAAAAAAAGAATAAATGTGTCAATCATTAAAAAATAAAATGTTTGCAGTATAGTCATGATTGTATTATTTTAGTAACATGTAGGCTATTTCAAAACCTAATGTAGAATTCCATTAGATAAATCTGTTATTTCCAAACATTATAAAAGATACTTTACACCTGAGGCAATTTTTCTATTTTCTATCTTAGTCCTTCAGAAGACCTTAGAATCAGTGTTCCTCAGAGTCACCCTAAATTATCCTGCTAAGTTATTTGTATCTGTAATTGTAAGAAATAAGTAAAGAAAACCCAGCATGGTGGTGCATACCTATAATCCCAGCATTCTGGAGACTGAAGCAGGAGGATTATGAATAGGATACCAACTTGGGCTATATAGACCCTGTCTCCAAAAAAAAAAAAAAAAAAAAAAAGAACTGAAAAGAAAAATACCTCAGCAGTTAAGAGCACTGACTGCTTTTCTAGAGGACCCAGGTTTGATTCCCAACACCCAGAGCAGCTCACAACTCCAGTTCCTGGGGATCTGACTCGCTCTTCTGGCTTCAGGGCACCAAGCGTGTATGCATGTGATACACAGACATAGATGTAGACAAAACACGTGTGCACATAAAATAGTCTTGTTAAGTAAATGAAAGTTTCAGACACAAGAGATGTATTGGTTAATTACTGTTTTAAAGATTTATTTATTTTAATTTTGAAGTTTTCTCCCCTGACTGATTAGTGAAGAGAGCTGCCTTCTGCCTCTTACTCCAGAGTGACTCTCTGGTAGGAATTTGGGAATCATCTAACACATTGTGAATTAAAACAATGTGAATTTCATAGTTTAGTGATATGTTGAGCAGTCAGCTGGTTAAAAAGAAAAGTGTTTTCTTCTGAAATTGAAAGATAAAGACGTTGTTTTGGCTTGACTTTTTTACAAGTTATTTAAAATTATTTCCTGTTTTGTTATGTTACCCAGTCAGTAACCATAATTCTTAAGTCTGTTTCAGTTGAATTTTTCTGATTCCAAAAATTATTTAATTCCTTTAAACAACAAAAACAATGTGTTAACTTCAGTCACTTATGCACATCTACAAAAGGAGAGAAAATGTGTCCATTTGTAGTGTGTGCTTGTAGACAGGGTCTTAAGACCTACCCCAAACTGGCTGCGGACGCGATTGTTACCATCTCAACCTCTTACGTACTCCGTCAGCACAGGCCGGTTTCAGCACAGTATATTTACAAGAATGCTCCCCACTTAATTAACACAACATTTTAAAAAAACCTAGCTCCTCCTCCTCCTTCAGGAGGTGATGGTAGTCAGTTGTCTTTATGAAATCACTGGGTCTTGTAGTGTTCTCCTTCCCATACCTGTTACAGTTGACTGTTTCCTCCAGGCCGGAGCATAGCCGGCCTGAGTATTCTGCTCTACTTTATCTCCACAGATGTTGCCCGCTAAATTTAGACTGACAGAGCTCACAGCCTTCCTGTGGGTCGCTTACTGTTAGACATTTTATTTTGAAAAATTAAATTTTTTTCCTCAACTTTTGTATCTTTAGTGCAGGCTGTGGAAGGACAGGTGCTATCTGTGCCATAGATTACACATGGAACTTACTGAAAGCTGGGGTAAGAATGATTTTATAGCATATTCAGTGTATTGTGAGCATCACATTAATATTAACTGTTAAATTACAGTATATTTTCTTAGATATACTGTGTTTCCAGAATTAGTTTTACCTTGTAACTAAAGATAAGTGAGTGTAAATATTACATACTGCTTGGGATTCTGAACTGGACACCAGGACAGGACCTGGCTCTCCACTAAGTGAAGACCGCCCACTTGAGCCACATGGCTTCACCAAGGCTTCTCTTTCTCCTGCCAGATAGTTCCTGTATTCCGTTGCGATCAGTGTCCTATATTTATTACACATTTTCATCTGTAGGTTGTCTACAGGGCCCAAGTGCCTAGAATAAAATTCTGGATCTGTAGTTCACTAGCTGGGACTTTAGTTGTCATGGTTACTGTCAGCCTTGTTGTTTCTGCCTCTGTTATTTCCATAAGTTGTGTTTGATGTTTTGTGTAAGACTCAAAGGCTGTCTTCATCGTCTGTGTTACAGGCAAACTTAATCTTCCGTAGCTTGAGATTGACTATGTCGGTCAGCATTTTGTAAGTCAAAAATTAAAATTGGAAAAAGAAGAGATACCAGCAAACAAGATTTGGGGAAAAGATTTAAATGTCTGTTTGAAACATTGCTCAAGTTGTATTTTTCAGTTGTAGTCCCCCTTGATGGTTTTGTTTTAACATGAATGTAACTTAGGCCTTAGCCTTGAATGTCTGTAAGGACTCTGAAGCTATAGCCCTGAAACCATTCTCTGCTCAGAATGTTGTCCTCAGGCCCCAGACTCTTCAGACTCGTCTTTCCTTGAGCAGGAGTTGGCAGAGTATCTCAGGATTATGATCTCAGTCTGAAATGTACAGGAGCTGCCAGGTGGTCTGACAATCTTCACCTGGAGATGAAGCTTAGCAAGGCCGAGGGCACAGCAGCCTAGACAATGAAGTCACGTTCTTTATCTACAGTCTGATTTCAGAGAGCCTTATCTTAGGTTTATCCACACAGTTTCTTAGTTCTCCAAGTAATCAGTTTCTCGTGATTTTAGATATCTCCTTCATTTCACAGAATAACCTTTTACTCAACACTTGTGCTCACATGCATGTATTTACGTGTTTGTATGCACAGGTGTGTGCACTTGCATGTGGTAGTCTGGGTTGTCATCAGCTGTCTCCGTGGCTCATTCACCACCGTATTTTTGAGATAATAATTAGTAAACTTGAAAACCTCTGACTTAGCTAGGATGGCCGTTCTCCCACACTAGGGCTTCAAACTTTGCCAGCACCGCTGGCATTTATATGTGGGTTCTGAGGAACTGACTCTGGTGTAGGAAGTTCTTCTGTCCATGTGTTGCTTTCATTGGATGAATAAAGAAACTGCCTTGGCCCAGTTGATAGGACAGAACTTACGTAGGTGTAGACAGAACTGAATGCTGGGAAGAAAGGCAGAGTGGTAGATGCCGTGGATCTCCTGCCGGGGATGGTCGCTGGTTAGAATCTTGCTGGTAAGCCACAGTTATGTGGCGATACACAGATTAATGGAAATGGGTTAAATTAAGATGTAAGAGTTAGCCAATAAGAGGCTAGAACTAATGGTCCAGGCAGTGTTTAAATAAATAGAGTTTGTGTGTGATTATTTCGGGTGTAAGCTAGCCAGGCGGCCGGGACCAAAAGCAGGCTCTCCTTCAACATGACTTAGTCCTCACACTTGGTGAGCATTGACTTGAGCCGTCTTCTCAGAGTTTGCCGTGGGCTCTGTTCCCTTGTTCTGTGCAGGGTGTTCTACAGGGTGACTGCTGAGGCTCGGGTGAGCTGTGTCCATATTCCACCCGTGTCTGGTAGTTAACTCGCACTGAACATTTGCAGCGTCTAGCATGTGTCTAAAGTCTGTGGGAAAACTTGATAGTTTTACTATTTTGATGTTGTCGATAGTTATATGTGTTAAATTCTTGGTTTTAGAAAATTCCAGAGGAATTTAATGTATTTAATTTAATACAAGAAATGAGAACACAGAGGCACTCTGCAGTACAAACAAAGGTATAGTTGATTTTTCTCTCTTTATAAATTATATTTTCAAAAATATTTCCTGTGGTGTTTTCATCGTCTCTTGTTTATCAATAATTTCCCTTTCCAACAGGAGCAATATGAGCTTGTTCACAGAGCTATCGCCCAGCTGTTTGAAAAACAGCTACAACTATACGAGATTCATGCAGCACAGAAAATCGCTGATGGTGTAAGTATACCGTAGCTCACTAGCCTTGGCAAAATTACTCTTTACCAAGACTTAGCATTTGTGATCTTGTGTTATAGCTGTGTGAGATGTTCATGACAAAAGTTATTATTATCTGACTTAGGCTTTACTACTTTACTTGACTTTTACTGGTATGGTAGAGATGTAGTAACTCAGTAAAATATGGAAAAGATTTTATGTCAAAGTCAATATTCATTATTGCTTCAAGTATAAGCTACATTTTAAAACTTAACTGCATTGTTCTCCCTTCGCTTTCACCCACAACTAAATAATTATAAGTTGGGTTTAACATTTTGTACTTATTTGCATATACTCCAAACTTTTTTGTGTGGTGAACAGTCTTGCTATGTAGCCCAGTCTGTTTGAGATTCTCTTGCCTCAGCCTCCCTGAATGCTGGGATTGTAGACATACATCACCATGCCCAGTGTATTACATGTTCTTTTAAAAAGCAGTAAGTAAGACTCTTTTGTCATGTTGTAATTCATTGCCGCTATATCTTAAATGATCTTACTGGATCTTCAGCTCTTTTGAAAATGTATTGTTAAGGGGCATGTGTGTTTGCATGTGCACATCATGATCTGGGGATACACACCACAGCTTGTCTATGGGTCACAGGACAGCTCTGTGGGTTCAGTTCTCTCGTGTGCCAATCAAGGAAAATTATTTTTCCTATAATTTTAATGAAAACTTTTTCACCCTTGGCAGAATGAAATTACCTCTGGAAATATGGTCAGCTCTGTTGATAGTGAAAAACAAGATTCTCCTCCTCCAAAGCCACCACGGACTAGGAGGTACTGTGTGTCTTAGGACATTTCTCTGACAGGATTCTTTTACCTTACTGACATAACTAAAATTACAGATTCTGAACATTTCTTAGTTTTATAACTGGTTATTTCATTACAATGTGGCACATTAAAGTGGTTTTCCTTAGGATAGGAGAACTAGTCAGAAGTTCATATTTCAAGAAGGTGCCCCAAATATCTGCTTGGCCAAGGTTTAGTGAAGGTCATTATAGGACCGAGAACAGCAGGTTTGAGCATAGGCTCTTTAAGAGTCTGGGTATAACATAACGGAAGAAAGGACAGCTGGAAATGTAGCGTGGGGGCCATGGAGGAGCAATGTAGTGTGGGGGCCATGGAGGAGCAATGTAGTGTGGGGGCCATGGAGGAGAAA
>PVIU01031589.1:0-14616 GCA_004026605.1 Ondatra zibethicus
TGGACCTATGCTGTTTCCTTCCCTGTCTGGCTGGAGTTGGTGAGCTCCCATTAGCTCAGGTAAGCTGTTTCAGTGGGTATCCCCATCATGGTCTTGACCTCATTGCTCGTATTCTCATTCCTCCAACTTTTCAACTGGACTTTGGGAGCTCAGCCCATTGCTCCACTGTGGATCTCTGCCTCTCCTTCTATCAGTTGCTGGATGAAGGTTCTATGATGACATTTAAGATAGTCATCAATCTGACTACAGGAGAAGGCCAGCTCGGGCACCCCCACCACTATTGCTTAGGGTCTTAGCTGGGATCATCCTTGTGGATTCCTGCGAATTTCTCTGGTGCCAGGTTTTCTGCTAGCCCCATAATGTCTCCCTCAATTAAGATATCTCTTCCCACGCTCTCCATCTCTGTCCTTACCCCATCTCAACCATCATATTCCCTCAAGTTATCTTCCTCCCTCTCCTCTCCTTCTCCTTCCATCTGCCCTTCTCCCCCCCCCCACTCCCATGCTCCCAATTTTCTCAGGAGATCTTATCTATTTCCCCTTCCCAAGGGATCTATATATGTTTCTCTTAGGGTCCTCTTTGTTACTTAGTTTCTCTGGGGTTGTGGACTATAGGCTTATTATCCTTTGCTTTACAACTAGCATCCACTTTTGAGTGAGTACATACCATGCTCATCTTTCTGTGTCTGAGTTACAGCACTCAGGATGGGTTTTTTTTCTAATTCCATCCATTTTCATGAAAATTTCAAGATGTCGTTGTTTATTACCGCTGAGTAGTACTCCATTGTGTAACACATTTCTTTTTTTCATTCTTCAGTTGAGGGGCATCTAGGTTGTTTCCAGGTTCTGGCTATTACAAATAATGCTGCTATGAACATAGCTGAACAAATGTCTTTGTAGTATGATGGAGCATCTTTTGGGTGTGTGCCCAAAGAGTGGTGTTGCTGGGTCTTAAGACAGACTGATTCCCAGTTTTCTGAAAAACAGCCATACTGGTTTCCAAAATGGTTGTACAAGTTTGCATTCTCACCAGGAATGGAGGAGTGTTCTGCTTACTCCACATTCTCTCCAGCATAAGCTGCCATTGGTGTTTTTTATCTTAGTCATTCTGACTAGTGTGAAATGGTATCTTAGATCCATTTTGATTTGCATTTCCCAGATGGCTAAGGATGTTGACTGTTTCCTTAAGTGTCTTTTGGCCATTTGAGATTCTTCTGTTGAGAATTCTCTGTTTATATCTATACCCCATTTTTTATTCTTGTTTTTATTTTTAAAAAAACAATCTTTTTTTCATTTTACATACCAATCCCAGTTCCCACTCTCTCCCCTCCTCCCATCCCCTCCACCTATCTCCCCACAATACCCCCATCCACTCCTCAGAGAAGGTAAGGCACATTGCTTTGGGGAAGATCCAAGGCCCTCCCTACTATATCTAGGCTGAGAAAGGTATCCCTCTAAAGAGACTAGGTTCCCAAAAAGCCAGTACAAGCAGTAGGGATGAATCCTGGTGCCACTGCCAGTGGTCCCACAGTCTGCCCCAGCCATGCAACTGTCACCCACATTCACAGGGACTCATTTGGTCCTAGGCTTGTTGCTTCCAAGTTCAGCTGGAGTTGGTGAGCTCCCATTAGCTCAGGTAAACTGTTTCAGTAGGTGTACTCATCATGATCTTGACCTCTTTGCTCATAATCTCACTCCTCCCACTCTTCAACTCGTACCCCATTTTTAAATTTTAAATTGGATTATTTGGTATTTTGATGTCTAATTTCTTGAGTTATTTTATATATTTTGGAGATTAGTCCTCTGATGTGAGGTTGGTGAAGATTATTTTCCCATTCAGTAGGATGTCTTTTTGTCTTATTGACTGTGTCCTTTGCTTTGCAGAAGCTTCACAGTTTCAGGAGATCCCATTTATTTTTTGTTGCTCTCAGTGTCTGTGCTACTGGTATTAGGGAAATGATCTCCTGTGCCCATCAATTGAAGGCTAATTTCCACTTTCTCTTCTATCAGGTTCAGTGTGGTCAGATTTATATACTTTAATCCATCTGGACATGAGTTTTGTGCATGAGGATAGATATGACTCTATTTTCATTCTTTTACATGTTGGCATCTAGTTATGCCAGCACCATTTGTTGAAGATGCTTTCTTTTTTTCCATTGTATAATTTTAGCTTATTTGTCAAAAATCAGGTGTTTATAGGCATGTGGATTAATATCCGAGTCCTCAATTTGATTCCATTGGCTGACCTGTCTGTTTTTATGCCAATACCAAGCTGTTTTCATTACTGTAGCTCTGTAACAGAGCTTGATGTCAGGGATGGTGATGCCTCCAGAAGTTCCTTTATTGTACAGGATTATTTTAGCTATCTTGGATTTTTTGTTTTCTCATATGAAGTGATTATTGCTTTTTCAAGGTCTGTGAAGAATCGTGTTAGAATTTTGATGTGGATTGCATTGTATATGTAGATTGCTTTTGGTAGGATTGTCATTTTTATTATGTTGATCTTACCTACCCAAGAGCAGTGGAAATCTTCCCATTTTCTGATATCTTCTTCAATTTATTTCTTCAAAGATTTTGAACATGTCTTTCACCTCTTTGGTTAGTGTTACTCCAAGACATTTTATGTTATTTGTGGCTCTTGTGAATGGTGATGTTTCTCTGGTTTCTTCCTCAGCTTCTTTATCAATTGTATATAGAAAGCCTACTGACTTTTTTGAGTTGATCTTGTATCCTGCCACTGAAGGTATTTATCGTAATGAGTTCCCTGGTAAAGTTTTTAGGGTCACTTATGCATACTGTCATATCATCTGCAAATAGCAAAAGTTTGACTTCTTCCTTTCCAATTTGTATCCCCTTAATCCCCTTTTGTTGTCTTATTGCTTTAGCTAGAACTTCAAGAACTATGTTGGATAGATATGGAAAGAGTGGACAGCCTTGTCTGTGCCTGATTTTAGTGGAATCGCTTTGAGTTTCTCTCCATTTAATTTGATGTTGGCTGTCAACTTGCTGTATATTGCTTTTATTATGTTTAGATATGTTCCTTGTATCTCTGATATCTCTAAGACCTTTATCATGAAGGGGTGTTGAATTTTGTTGAATGTTTTTCAGCATCTAATGAGATGATCATGTTTTTACTTTCAGTTTATTTAGATGGTGGGTTACATTGATAGATTTTCATATGTTGAACCATCCCTGCATCTCTGGGATGAAGCTGACTTGATCATGGGAGATGTTATTTTTTTTGATGTGTTCTTGTATTTGATTTGCCAGTATTTTATTGAACATTTTTTTTTGCATCAATGTTCACGAAGGAGATTGGTCTGTAATTCTCTTTCTTGAATGATTTTTTTTGTGGTTTCAATATCAGGGTAACTGTAACCTCATAAAAAGATTTTGGCAATGTTGCTTCTATTTCTATTTTGTGGAACAATTTGAGGAGTGTTGGTATTAGTTGTTTTTTGAAAATCTTGGAAAATTCTGCACTGAAACCATCTTATGCTGAGCTGTTTTTGGTTGGGAGGTGTTTGATGACTGCTTCTATTTCCTTGCAGGCTATAGGTCTATTTAAATCATTCCCTGGTCTTGATTTAATTTTGGTATGTGGTACCTATCCAGAAAACTCTCCATTTCTTTTGCATTTTTCAATTTTGTGGAGTACAGGTTTTTGTAGTATGATGTAGATGTATTAGGTCAGCACAAACAAATAACCAAGCCAGCACAATAGGAACGGGTATTTTTAATGACTGAAAAGGGGGAAACTCACACTACAAGGGTGAGAGGTCCAAAGTCCTATCCATCCGGCAGGGGACACCACATGGAGAGAAAGCACACCTGTTTTCTCTCAATTTTCTACCTGGGGTCCAAGTGGCCACACCCCAACTTGATGTGATTGGTTAATGGCTTTTTCCCTATCATTCCCCCCTTTTGTCTAAACAAGATCAATCCAATCCCAACACAGCTATACACAATAGGAACAGACACCAAATACAAAATTACAAACAACAAACAATATTAAGCAAGGAATGTATAACAAAAGCTTTACTAAACATTCTATTTTAAGGAGTCTAACTATTGCATTGAAATTAAGCTTGGCTAAATTGTGAGGAAGGTAACTATAATTATTTAATCTTTAACTCCATCAAAGATCTGAGAATGGACATAATATTACTTAAGTGGACAGGAAGTGTAATCGAGAAACTTCCAAAATATGCAACAAATGACAGAGACAACTGACTACCTGGGCAATCACCCAAAGTCTCATTTGCAATGTTGAAGTGACCAACTTTGGCTAAGGCCTAAAGTAACTGACATACCATTTTTAAAGGCAAGAAACTTTTCGAAACTATCTTACCCTGTCTTGGCAGGATATGACAGTTTTGTTTTATCCATTTATGGATACTCTGTATCTCTGTTAGTGGTTGAAATATGGACATTTCTTTGTCCAAAGGCCAGTTCTGCCAAGAAGAAAGGCTCCAGGTGGAGTGTCTCTGGTGCTCAACATTTTTGGGGGAAAAGATTGGTGCTGTCAGGAGTGATTGTGTCTCATTGTCATGAAACTATGAAACTCTAAATTAGATTAAAGGCCATTTTCTACAGCTCCTTGAAGAGGTTGAAGATTATCTATCTATACTGAATATAATCTCTATGTATCTAAAAAAAACCTGATTAGTCTAATTATAAATATAACAAACATAGATGACTATTGATCTATAATTCTCAATACCTATCTAACTTAAAGACTAAAACAATAAACAACTGTGTAATAAATGAGGACAATGACCTTTAAATATAAACAATGTATAAGTATCTTAATCGGAGGTAGTAATGTACATTGTGGTATGGTAAATATATATATATATATATATATCAATATATAAACAATGTTTCAAACAGAGGTAGAAGCACACATGTATACAATATTTAATATAATTTAACTTTGTATCAATATACAAAAATCTATACCAATATAATTGTCTAAAAACAATAACTCACAAATACAATTTAGTAGACTTTTTTATTATCCCATGTCTTTTGTTGTCATTGTCCCTTTTTTATTAGTATTAAGAAAATTTAAGGTTAATAAAGTATTATGTAATCTATTTTGGGGGACATTTTTTACCCCTTTTTGTTTGTTTAACATATCCTTTATAGTTTGATTTGCTCTTTTTATAACTGTTTGACCTGTAGGATTGTGAGGTATACCTGTAACATGTTTAATATTATAATAAGTAAAAAACCATTTTATTTTTCTAGAGACATAGCTGAACCATTATCTGTCTTTATTTGTGCAGGTATACCCATGATGGCCATGACTTTTAATAAATGTGTGATTACTGAATCAGCTTTTTTTTGAGCTTAAAGCAGTTGTCCATTGAAAACCTGAATAAGTGTCAATGGTACATATTTTAATTTGCCAAATTTTGTAAAGTGGAACATATCCATCTGTCAAATTTTATTCCTTTGAGTACCCTTTGGATTAGTCCCTGTAGGTAGTGGTGTTTGGTTATATAAAGAGTAAGTAGGGCAGCTCTTTATAATCTCCTTAGCTTGTTGTCACATTATAGAAATTTTTTTTTAAACCTTTGTTGTTGACGTGGTGTTTTTTATGAAATTTAGAGGTCTGTAGCACACTTTTAATCAATAATTGATCAATTTTTGTATTACTTTGTGTTAGAGGACCTGGCAGACCTGTCCTCTATGGGATCGGATGTGTGTTATGTACATAGGGCAAATCCTACTCCTGATCATGTCTTGAACCTGGATAAACAATGAAGTCAGTTTTGTATCATCTGGTATAAATTTAGTGGTTTCAATATGCAAGATGACTCTTTTTGCATATTGTGAGTCAGTAACTATATTAAGAGGTTCTTTAAAATCCCTTAGTATCATAAGAATGGCATATAATTCTGCCTTTTGGACAGAATTATAAGGACTTTGTTTCACCTTACTCAATTTGTCTGATTTGTAACCTGCCTTTCCTGATTTATTGGCATCAGTATAAAACATATGGGCTCCAGTTATCAGAGCATCATGTACAATTCGAGGAAGAATCCAAGAAGTTCTCTTTATAAGGTTAAGCCTATTGCTTTTGGGATAGTTGTTATTAATTTCTCCCAAAAAATTAGCACAAGCTCTTTGCCATGGTTCATTGTCTTTCCATAACTTTTTTATCTCATCAGTATTGAAAGGCACTTTAATTTCTGCTGGGTCTATGCCTGCTAGTTGACGAAGTCTCAATTTACCTTTTATAATTAATTTAGAGACTTTTTACATAAGTTTTTAATTTTTTACTTGGTTTATATGGTAAAAAGATCCATTCTAAGATAATATCATCTCTCTGCATTAAAATTCCTGTAGGAGAAATTCTGGAAGGCAATATGACGAGAATACAACTAAGCTCTGGATTCACCCTATCCACATGTGCCTCCTGTAATTTTTCCTCGACCATTGTCAGTTCCTTTTGTGCTTTAGCTGTTAATTCTCTGGGACTATTCAAGTCTTTATCACCATCTAAGGTTTTGTTTAAATGAATTATTAGATCAGGTGTTATCCCAACAGCCAGTTGTAGGCTGGAGATGTCTCCTAACAATCTTTGAAAGTCATTTAGAGTACGTAACCGATCTCTCCTAATTTGTGCCTTTTGTGTCTTAATTTTTTGTAAACCTACTTTATAACCTAGATAATTGACAGAATCTCCTCTCTGTATTTTTTTTAGGAGCAATCTGCAATTCCCATTTAGGTAAAACTATCTTTACTTCTTCAAACAGTCTTTCTAAGGTATCTATGTTTGAATCAGATAGCAAAATGTCATCCATGTAATGGTAAATTATAGAATTAGGAATTAATATTATATTATTATATATTATATTATATTATTTCCAGTGGTTGGCTTACAAAATATTGACACAGGGTGAGACTATTGAGCATTCCCTGTGGGAGGACGGTCCACTGGTAACTCCTGGTAGGCTGAGAATTATTATAAGTAGGCACCATGAAGGCAAACTTCTCTCTATCCTTTTCTTGTAAAGGTATAGTAAAGAAACAGTCCTTTAAATCAATAACTATAAAAGGCCATCCCTTTGGTAACAGAGAGGGCAGAGGAATTCCAGACTGCAAAGGGCCCATAGGTTGAATAGCCTTGTTGATAGCTCTAAGATCTGTCATCATTCTCCATTTTAGCCAGATCAATAGGAACGAGTATTTTTAATGACTGAAAAGGGGGAAACTCACACTACAAGGATGGGAGGTCCAAAGTCCTATCCATCTGGTGGACACCACATGAAGAGAGAGCACACCTGTGTTCTCTCGATTTTCTACCTGGGGTCCAAGTGGACACACCCCAACTTGATGTGATTGGTTAATGGCTTTTTCCCCATCAGTATGACCTAATGATTCTCTGGATTTCCTCAGTGTCTGTTGTTATCACCTCCTTTTCTGATTTTGTTAATTTGGATGTTCTCTTTGCCATTTGATTAGTTTAAATAAGGGTGTGTCTATCATGTTGATTTTCTCAAAGACCAGGTCTTTGTGTAGTTGATTCTTTGTATTGTTTTCTTTGTTTCTATTTCATATGAAATATTTTTTTGTACACTGTGAAGATGTGTTGCTTTCATTGGTTTAATAAAGAGCTAAAGGTCCAATAGCTAGGCAGGAAGAAGCTAGGCGATACATGCAGACAGGGAGAGAACTCTGGGATGAAGAGGGTGGAGTCAGCAGGAGACACTGGGAGAAGCAAGATGAGCATAGCGTGCTGAGGAAAGGTACCAAGCTACATGATAGAATGTAGATAAGAAATGTGGGTTAATTTAAGTTCTAAGAGCTAGTTAGTAATAAGCCTAAGCTATTGGCTAAGCATTTATAATTAATAAGTCTCTGTGTGGTTATTGGGGAGCTGGCTGGCAGGACAGAAAATTCTGCCTACATTCAGTTATTTTCTGGATATGGATAATATTAAGATATTTTTATGCTGTTCTACTCTTTTTTAAAACGTCTGGTTCTGCAGTTGGGTTATGACCCTCCCTCTTTCAACCCAAGCATTCTTATTTAAAAGTTCCTCCCAAAATCTCCATCCTGGGTCAGAGGGTCATCTGACTCTGTGACAGGGAAAGGGAGAGCAAAGCAGAAAAGCCAGGAAAAGGCACTATCTATAAGTCTATTGTACAGACTTTCTGCATCTCAATATTTGGAAACTCATTGGGTATGGTTTTAAAAAATTGTGAAATCTGCACCAAAAGTTAACTTGAAACTTGTAGCCAAAAGGCTGATAGTTAAAAATATACAGTGTGCTGTGGATGGAACATGGACTCAACTCTTGCTTATGCTTTTTGAAGAAAAAGGAGTTGTCTGCCTGATAGGCTCACCTTGGTGTAAATAACAACCATGTGGCTTTCTATCATCTTGGCTGATGGCTTATTTCATCAAGATGGAAGCAACCATGAGCAACCATGAGGCTAACAGCCATCTTTACTAAGGTCAAGTAGAGGACATGTTATGAGGACTTGGTTGATATGGTCGTGTGGTATAAAATCACTGAGGCAAACCCCCCCACTACCACCAAACCAAAAGAGTCTGGGCCAGAAAGGAAAAGAATGGACTGAGGCCTCTAGCCAGTATCAGACTCTTTACTCTTGGTCCCCATGAATCACCATTCTCTTAACTGCAATAACAGGACCCCTCCTTCTTTTGCTTCTGAGTATTACCATAGGCCCTTGTATCATAAATTGGCTATTTACACATATAAAAGGAGAATGAACATAGTTAAAATATTAACTTTACAAACCCTACCAGCTCAATATCAACCTTTACCCAACATGTATGTGAATCAATGATTTGATTCATAAGAGCCAGAGCCAACAGGGAATGTAGCAGCTAAAATGACTCCATTTTTTACAAAAGCAACCATCTTAGAGGCCTGAGACCAGCCCTGTCAGCAATTTGAGTCTGTTAAACTAATTCCAGGAATGTTGACCATTAACAAATCCCATTACTCCTTCCTCACAATGCGTAACTGTTGTGAGATGATAAACTAACTGCTTATTTAGTTTCTGTAAACTCAATTGCCTCTGGCAAAAGACCTGGGGTATTTTCTCACACCTGCAAAAGTGCATGTCTGTAGAAATGAAGTAGTTGTGTGACTGTGGCTTTTGCCTTTAAAAACCTTCTCCCAGAAATGGCACTACCCCTTGCTCATCACTGCAAGGAGTAAACTAGCCAGGTCAATGCTGGAGAGCTAACCCTGGTGGCAAAAACAGGGAAGAGCTGGCAGACTGACCAACCCTGCCACTATCCAAGCCCAGAACCAGGGTTATATGTTAGCCCACCCCAACATCCACCCCATCTGTGATCTCCTGGAGCACAAGGAGGGGCGAGGGTTGTTAGTCCTGCAGACTCAGAGCTGCAGGCTCTCTATGACACAGGACAGCAAAGGGATGTCCAGGAAGAGTCCCATTGAAGGCCCAGCATCGATGGTGTAGCAGGGACCAGTGCCTTGAAACAAACCAGTGATTCTTTGGGATGAATGCCTGCATGTAAAAATGTATGGATAAAGAGGTTGACTGTATAACTCACTGTATCACAGTACAGCTTCCATCACAAGAGTCTCCCTTTCTTCTCTTAAATTTTATTTTGCTTTATTTTGTGGGGGTGGGGGGTAGATGGGTGAGATAGGGAGGCATGATATGGAGATATGATGTGAAGACAGAAAGAATAAATAAAAATATTTTTAAAAGTCAAAAAACAAAACAAAACAAAAGACTTCTCCCAGCTTCAGTCAGGGTAGCAGACTCCAATCAGACCAAGGAGGTTGAAGTCAGTTGCAGCTTAAATAAGATTTCGCTAATTAAAATTGGATAAAGTTCATGTTGTCTTCCAGTATTCTCCAACTCTGCAACAATAACACTCTGTGAAAGAGCGAGCAGGCTCATCTTGGGTTCCTGCCCTGAATTTCCTCAATAACGGACTTGTAAACGGAAATAAACTTGTTCTCCCTAAATTGCTTTCCATTGTGATACTTGTCATAACAACAGAATGATAGGCGAAAAGGAGGAAGGTTTTATCTTTGCTTGTGGTTTAGGGCTTTAGTCCATCATGGCCTTGGGGACATGGTGGTTTCATCTCTAGTAACAGAAGCTAGTGGTAAGTCTTGTTTCATCCAGGCAGACCATAAAGCAAATGCAGGGCTGGTCTATGACTTTTATAGGTCACCTCTATGGCCCTATGCCCACCAGTTAAAGCCTCATGTTCTACACCCTCTTAAAATAATGGCACCAGTGGACCAGCTACCACATATTCTAACAAATGAATGTACATAGGACACTCTCCATCTAAAAGATAAGAACTTCCTGTTATAAAGTATACATCAAAGAATGATTTAGGAGGGAGCATGAACCTGATTTCAGCCAAAGAATAGGAGGAAAGGTTACAGGGGTTTTCTGAGACAGAATATGAATGAAACTAAGCACTCACTCTATTTTTTTATCCTTTGGTGTTCAGGTACCATATATAATAGCCATGTGGCTGAAGAGCAAAGAAACTCAGAGAGTATGGGTGACCCCTGATATCTACAAGTTTCTGAAGAGATCAACTAAGCAAAGAGCTCCGACTTTGGATATGGGAGCTAATAAGCTCTCATTGCCGGTTTTTCAGATGAAAGCATCCTTAAACATTCCTCAGGTTTTTAGCTTTATATTATTGTCCCTGTGAGTAAGACACTATTTTGCACTTCTTTTTTATTATTACTTTTTTGAGATTATAATTAAATTACATCATTTCCCTCTTCTTTCTTCCCTCCAACCCTTACCATATACCTTTCCCACTCTCTTTCAAATTTGTGACTTCTTTTAATTATTGAAACACACACACACACACACACACACACACACACAAACCTAGATATATAAATATAACATGCCCACTCTGTATAATGTTATTGGTATAGATACATGCTTTCAGGGCTTACCGATTGCTGTGCTCTTCCCTAGAGAAGATGTCTCCCTCCCATGTTAGTGTGTCCATTGGTGTCATCCTTGTTCGGATCTTCTTTAGTCAGTCATGCTGGTGAGACTGCATGTAGCTTCTCTGACATTTCTAAAAGACACAATATCTCAGCAAACATCCTGGTCCTCTGTTTCTTGTAATCTTTCTGTCCCTTCACCCACAATGATCCTGGAGCCTGAGTTGTAGATGTATCAGTTAGGACTAGACTTCACAAGTCTGCATTTGATCAAGTTTTCTCTAATAGTCCATCCTTGTTAGTGTTTCGCTAGTTTTGCATTTCTTCATTATTTTTTGAGATTATAATATATCTATATCACTTATAAATTAAAGTTTTCTTGATGCAGGGTGAGAACTACATTTGTCTGTGGGTATAAAGATAAATGTTTAGAATATAGTTAGAGATTATGTTGGTTTAGTAAAGTGGCAGTTGTAGGTTCTCCACCAAGATCTGTCGTGACTTCACTAGCCCTGGGTAGTTTCCAGTATCAGGCAAGGCATGATTTCTTTCTTGTTGAATAGGCCTCAAATCCAGTTAGAGAATTGTTAATTACTACCAAGGTATATGTGTATGCCACTATTGCACCCTACTGGTCACTGTGGTTCATGGGCACCATAGCTGGGTAAGATTATTGTTTCCTGCCTCATTTGAAAGATTGCATGACACTTTCTGGTACTGTGAAAGCTAGTCCTCAGGCGTTCAAGTCAGATCCAGCTCAGTCCTCTGGGCCTTGTGTCCAAAGTGCATGGTGTCTGCAGCAAAACAGACTTACTTTCTACCTGTTTGAAGGAGGGGTGGGGATCAGACCATAGTCAACATCAATAGCCTGTAATGGTTGGGGAATCTCTTCGACAACCCTGATCTATGGCTCAAATGAGGGCTTCTTACACTTAGCGTTTTGTTAGGTAGCTGATGTCGTCTTTTTAAGTTTAATGAATAACACCTTAAGGTGGATCCAAGGTAGCTGTTACCATTCATGCCTCTTTTCATAAGGCAATAACTCAATAAAGTTTCTACTTCAGGGACCTATTTTCTTCTTTTTTCCTTTTTTCTTTTTAATGTGCATTGGAGTTTTGCTTGCATGTATGTCTGTGTGAGGGTGTCAAATCCCCTGGAACTGGAGTTACAGACATTTGTGAGCTGCCATGTTGATGCTGGAAATTGAACCCTGGTCCTCTAGAAGAGCAGTCAGTTCTCTTAACCACTGAGAGATCTTTCCAGCCCCCACAGACCTATTTTCTATTACATTTTCATGTATCTTGGGGGGGAAAGTTTTTTTCTAAAACAATATTCTCCTGTTAAATCTCAGTAACTGGGGGATTGGTCCTGTCATGGAAATGTTTTTCACATTAAAATCCAATTATAGCATATGCTTTCTTTGGAAATTAAAAAACAAGAGAGCAGTTTTCTCAACTGGTGTGCTGGGACATAGGTTCCTAGTCATGTGGATGCAGAACTGTAGTAGGGAGACCACTTGTTTGTTCCTAGCTACTCAGCCCTGAAATAAGCACACAGAAACTGTATTAATTACAACACTGCTTGGCCTATTAGTTTATGCATATTTCTAGCTCACTCTTATCTCTTAAATTAACTCATGTCTATTATTTATATTTTATCACGAGGCTTGTGGCCTACTAGCAAGGTTCCGACTGGCAGCTTGAGTCTTTCTCTTCTGGCGGCTCCATAGTGTCGCTTTGACTCTGCCTACTCTCTCTCTCTCTCTCTCTCCACACACACACACACACACACACACACACACACACACACATATTATATATATATATATAATATATATTCCAGCCTGACTATATTCTGTTAAGTCATTGGCCGAAAGCAGCTTCTTTATTCATTAACCAATAAAAGCAACACATATACAGAAACACTTCCCACACCATTTCCCGTTTTCTGTTTAAATAAAAAGGAAGGTTTTAACTTTAACCTAGCAAGATTACATATAACAAAACAGGTATCAAGCAATAATTACAGTTTCAACATTTATATCTATTTTATCTTTTATTATAACTAAGGAAAACTATAATTATAACTCTCTATTCTTCAACTCCATAAAAGACTCCAGAAGAATATAATATTACCTAAGTAAACAGGAGCTACATTGTAAGCAACTTTCAAATCTCTATAATTGACAGACACATCTTACTGCCTGGACAGTCACCTAAAGTTCTTCTGTATCTTTGGGGCATCCAATCTTCAGTCCACAGGCCCATAGTATCTAGCAGACTTTTCTATGAAGCAGGAAATTTGAAGATCTGTTCTGCCTTGTAATGGCAAATTCCATCAATTGTTTTCTTCTGTGTCCTGCAGAATGTACAACAGACTCTTTCATGAAGCAGGAACCCCAAAGGACCATCTCACCTTTAGGCAAGTTTGGCAGTCATTTCTCTGTGGGTCCTGCATGTTCAGTTCATACATCATAACATCAAGCAGTCCAGAAAAGAGTAATTTCTTGCCCAAATGGCTAGTCAACTCCATAAGGAGCCTCTTCAGTGTCCATCTTCCTCTTGAAGTTATTGGTGCTGCCAGGAGCAAATATGTCTCATGTCATGAAAAGTCCTAAGTTATTAAAACATTTTAAATGTCATATTCTGAAGGTCTCTGAAAGATTTGAAGAATACCTATCTAACTGGAATATATCTCTATATATCTAGAAAACCCAATTAACATGAGTACAAACTTGACTATTATAGATGATTATCTATTAACCTGTATTTTTTAACTATACATTACATTTTTAAATGAGCTGCACAAACACAATACCTTAATCAAGAGCAGAAATATATATATTTATATATATATTTGTTTTATATATATATATATATATAAAAATTGACCTTCAATTTGTATTAATTAACCAAGATCCATACCAATGCAAAGTATTCATCTCTATATCATATCCCCCTTTAAATGTAAACAAACATTTATAAACAATATTTGGGAATTCGGGTGTAGTTCTCTCAAAACTACTTCTTGCTTTTTGTGGGGTGAAGTAATTTTTGGGGGGTTTCATGGTGACCTCTCAGGGGGTCTTGGTCAATTAAACCACATTAGCCTTTAATGAATCCATAGGTTCTCATTCCCTGTGGAAACAAAAGAACCTCTTTTCCAAAGCAACAAATCCTTAGACCCAAATTTGGAAGTCAAGATACCTTTAAAACATATATGTTGGTTTATCTTAGCAATCTACACAATGAAATGTCTCTCTGTACTTAGTTCCTTCACAGTCAAAAAAATTCAAACACAATAATATACATAATCCAGACTCTCTGTATATATTTCATCTTTATGTGGCTTACTTTTCTCACTCTATTACTCTTTCTTACAAGTTTAATGTTTATTTTATTATCTTTAGTCCTTTTATCTATGACTGCCTGTACTATTTTATATTATATTTACTTCTCTCTGTTTAATCTTTTTCTTCTCTCTCCCAAACCTACATACATTTTTTAAACACACTGTGTCTCATTTAGAGGTCTTTTATGTCTGAATCTGTCCTGTTGTGTATCTGAAATCCTTTTCTGTCCAGAAGCACTTCTTAAAATGCAAAACAGCTTGGCTAGGACTAAGGCTGCTTTGCCTTTTTGCTCCATCCAGTCTAACATGTGGGAA